>JAYMFT010240867.1:0-24785 GCA_038088735.1 Panulirus argus | reverse complement strand
GAGAGAGAGAGAGAGAGAGAGAGAGAGAGAGAGAGAGAGAGAGAGAGGGGAGTAGGAGGTTGATGAAGGGACTTGTGTGTGTGTGTGTGTGTGTGTGTGTCATTGTGTGTGTGTGTGTGTGTGCGTGTCAGTGCGTGTGTGTGTGTGTTTGTGTGTACACACCTCTGGAACTTGTGCTGAAGGGAAAAGGCGCCGTCGAAGTCCCTAGTTAAAGGGTAGTTTCCAGAGTTCGTGCCTCGTGCTGCGTGGACGTGGTCAGGAGTCCCACAGTCGAGGCTGCTGCAGGAGACGGGCGTCGGCGGTGTCTCACGAGGGGTCCTTCCCGTAGAAGAACATGGGAGATGATGGGGGGGCACCACAGGCCTCCTGCCTGAGAGCGTTGAGCCAGGGGTCACATGGCCGGGACCTGGTCATGTGCCGGGGTGGCAGGTACTCTTGTGGTGTGAGGCAAGTTGGCTGCTTCAGGGACAGATTGCTCGACTGATTCAGGCTGGTAGTGAGAGCCCGTTGAGGAGTCGATGCACATAAGGTCACACGAAGGACCGTGCGGATATTCATCTACCTGGTTAGGTCGAGCTGGGTCATGAGGCTAACGTCCGTTCGGTGTCACTTGGAAATGATGCCACAGTGTCCTGACCTTCGACCTGACCCTAAGGAACAGGTCAAAAGTCAGGCCGTCGTGTCTGTATTGTCTCAACCTTCAACATGGCTTCACTTATCGGGAGCTCCTATTATATTCGTCTTTTTGATCTGTTTCTTCCAGCTGCTCGCACTCAACATCGGAGCTGAAAGTGTCTTAATTTCTTTAGTCACTTGGCTCTCCTGGGTCTTCGTTTGCTCATCAAAGTCCCTCGCCCACCTGGACAGCCGCGGGACTCCCAGAGGTAATGGGAGGTCATACACTGGTCATATCTTGGAGCCGGGGTCAAGAAGATAGACGGAAGGAAAGGACAGAGTGAGAGAGATGGCTGTGATGTGGTCTGTTAGGGCAAAGTGGCGTGGGGTGAGGGAAGGGAAGGATAACGTGATTGTGAAGTTTATCTTCCAGGCGAGAACTGAAGGAGTTCAGTCACAGAGAACTGCGTGCAGTTCCTAGACCCTGGTGCTTGTTGGAGGGAATGAGGAACCTGACTCGAGCAGTGGACTCTCAGGGAAGGACCCGGGAGAGATCACGAACTCGTCGATCTCCGACAACATGTCGACGAAGCAGACACTACCCAGCAGACGGGAGGGAGCGCGTCCAATGTCCCTGAGCTCAGCGACGACACAGATGAGGCGAGTCTTCCGCCAACGGGCCAACTAACGCATCCCACCCGGAACGCCTACCTGGCGGCTCTACTCCGTGGAGTGCGTAACACTAAACAAGAAATCACGGCCGCTCTGGGCAGGGAGCGGGAGGCGGATGACGCGCGAATTCGAGCAGTAGTAGGAGAGCCAGAGTCCGAAACTTCTTCAATCATGCCCGACGGCAGAGCAAGGTTCTCTCCACCATCAGTCCTCCCTCAACAATCAGACAGAGGAGCAGAGGACATATGAAGATCCATTTGCGAGATCCTACCAGTGAAGGACGCGGATATGTATACAGCGGTACCTCGTCCCTCAGCCTAGAAATGGACCCGGAGAATCTCCTGTGGCCCCACGCCCGAGGTGGGGACCAGGAAGAATATGCTATCGAGGAAGTGATCGTTCAGATACCAGGCTTTGGATGAAGGAAGCCACTGCTGACCTGAGCCCCACCTCAGGACCTGGACCACCTGACCTGGAACCCCACCTCAGCACTTGGACCGTGTTGACATGAACTGCACCTCGGCATCTGGCCCAGACGGACTCCCGAGCTCCTTCCCCAGAAAGGGGTCGCCAGGCATTAGGCAAGGAGGCCCTGTGCATCATTTTGGACACTCTCAAGGGCCACCTCCACCACTCCAGACATCCTAGAGATGGCCAACGTGGCGGCGCCAGTTCACAAGGGAGGCAGCAGAATCGTACCCGTCAATTATCGCCCCTTGGGCACCCCGTTACCTCACGCGTGATCACAATATTTGAGGTCTCGAGAAAGCAACTTACAATCCGCCTTGATGTGAACCAGTACTTTAATGAGGGCCAACACGGGTTCCCGAAGGTGAGATCAACCTTGAACCAGTTTCTGACCCACTCTGGGGATGGTCCGAGGGCGGACCGATATCTCGTGCGTTTCCCACACAGGCCGGCAGTCAGGCCGTCCGTGTGGGGTAGAACCGTTCCTACAGCCACTGCCTTTGCCGCCTCAGCCAACGCAGAAGTGCGTCTGTCGGACGTAATGTACCGTGGGGTCGTACGGGCCAAAGGCCATTACCATTATTTACGATGCCACGGAGACGTGTAGAGGGGGGGAGGTTGGGGGTGGGGGAAGGGGGGAGATGGGGTAGACGACACGTAGGGGTGATAGGTTTATGTATAGGACTAGTAGGCCTACCTGGTGCTTGTTGTGGTAACTATAGACAGCTTGACATTGGGCAGAAGTGGTTAGTGACAGGTGAGGCGTGTGTGTGTGCGTGTGTTTCTTTGTGTTCATATGATTTACTTTTCTGCGTGTGTATTTGTTGGTATGGACGCGTGTGTTGCTGTTGTGTTTCTGGTGTGTTTGTTTAATTGCGCTTAGGTTTATGTGTTAATTCTGCTCATTTCTGATGCATCGAATAAAATTATTTGATAATATTCCATCACTATCTATATGCTAACATTCCATCACACATATACATTCATACATATACAAGCACAAACATACAAACACAGGCCCGCAGAATCACACATACACACTCCCACACACACACACATAAATGATAGAGAATGTTCAAGAGATGGGACCCAGGGAGCGTAAGATTCACTCCCCGTACAGTACATGTCTGTAGTTTCATACACGTAATTACACAGAAACACACACACACACAACATTAACCTTGTATACCAACACTTTAGGCCTACACCTCCAGTACCCAAGAACTGGCTGGCTACACAGAGAGCAGATAACGCTCCTTATCCTAGGTACCTAAAAATGAACTTAAGGCGATACTCTCAAGATCTTCGCATATGGAGATCGACCGATAAGACTTGAAGAGGAAAATGAATTTTGATATTGTGTTTATATTATTAAAGACGACGATCAAGGGATGACATCTGTGGTCAGGTGTACAGATCTACACCTGACAAGGAAGAACTCCGAAGAATGTGGAACTTAATACTGCTATTACTGCTAATAATACTGAAGAATATGCTAATTAAGTGCGCTAACTGCAGCCAAAGGCTGAAAATATACAGAGAAATTATATACGCCTTAAACAGTGGGGCTACGAAAAGGAATGGGAGGTCAAACAGACAATCTGTACATCAACGCTGGGGTGACAGGCAGTCTGTACATGAACACCGGGGTGACAGTCTACAGTTTACTTATGCTGTTGACAGCTGTTGGGATGGGACTGGTCTTGTAGTGGTCTGTACCAGCTGGGATGGTCCGTACTGTAAGTGGTTATAGTGCCCGAACTGCAACTCGGGGACGAAGGATCACTCGTAGCAGGAAGTGACGGTGGCGTGGAGTGGTGCAGTAGCATTTTCTCGGACTGTGGAATGGGATCCAGGTAATGGTTTGAGAGCTGTGAGGGCCAGTGTTTTGAGCGTCTCTTGATAAACAATGCAAAGGTGACCCAGGATGATCCCTCATGCCGTCTTCTGCGCCTTTTTGCAGTAGCCTCTGTCGTGTGGTGAATAGGAATGAAGACCAGGTAGGTAGGCTTTGTGCTAGCCATGTACCTGCAGATACCTGTGATCACCAGGTATCTGTGGTTCACTTGGAGACACCTGTGGTACCCTGTAGACATCCGCGATCAGCTGTAGACGTCTGTAGTCACTTGTAAACATCTGTAGACACTTGTAGACACCTGTGATCAGCCACGTATCTCCGACACTTGACAGTGGAGTGCCCCGTTACACTGACCGACCGCTAGACTTGTTTACCATCCACGGGAGAGAGTCTGATCATGTCCTCAATGTCGATCGTTGCTTATTTCTTCCTCGCCTTTCTCATCTTCTTCTTCTTCTTCTTCTTACCCTTCAACCTTTCTTTCGCCAGTTATCGCTTCCTCATTCTCGTGTTTAGCGGTTGTTTTATAACTTCTGCATTATTGACCCACTTCCTATAAGGAGAACGTTGGTCAAGCGGCTCACTGTTTAATTCATTTTGGGATCTTCATTTGAATTTTGTTAAATAATCATCATCGCTCCTTGAGCACGATGCAACGGTACGGTCCTAGGGCGTGATGACACGGCCTTTAATTAAAGGGCCAGGAGAAAGGGAAAGCTATCATGCCCAAGGGTTCATATGCCCTCCTGCTCAAGCCTAAGGGCTGTTGTATCGTTACTAACAAGCGTCGTAACCTCGCGTTCATCCGGCTGACGGAAAGAAGCTTTTGACAAGCATTTACAACGTTGCTTATGGATCTACAGGACACACTTTGTGGAGATGCAAACGCAAATATCTGGCCTAGATTTTTAAATGAGATATTCTCTGTGACGATATAACTAATCATATATACATACATATATATATATATAGATATATATATATATATATATATATATATATATATATATATATATATATATATGTGTGTGTGTGTGTGTGAGATTACCACGATTGGGGCATATGTTTACCTGTGCCGTGTCGGCTGCATAATACACACACACACACACACATTTATGGCAGCAAAACTCACAAAATAAATCTGCAAATATCCTCTCATTATATCGTAAATGAGGATTCACGCTAGAGTAAATCTGGGAGAGAAGGAAGAGGAGGAGGCGGAGGAAGAGGAAGAGGAGGTGGAGGAGGAGGTAGGTGCTGGGCTGGAAATTACGTGGGACATGAATCACAAATAAGTGTATTGGGGGGGTGTTGAGCCGACTCCAAAAAGGACGCAAGCACGTGGGGAAGCACTTTGAAGAACGGCAGACCCAAGGAATGGCTTACTCAAGGATGACATGATAAGACGCTAACGTTATCAAATACAGTTAGGGGCAGTACTTGAACGCTCTCACTTGACAAAATGGGTCCCTCTCTTATATTACTGTGAATATGAGAGGGTCTGTAAGTTGTTCTCATTCCATACAGTGAGACGGATTATTATCACTCATTATAGTGATATCAGAGACGGTGTTGTTGTTATTGTAAATGACTTGGTCGGAGCGGAAGACCATCTTGAAGGACGGGCCCCGTATCCAAGATGGAGTTGTTGTCCAGTTTCCTTCTATTCTATTATCTATTGTTACCCTCTTCTGGTATAGAATCTATAGCCGGGCTTGGAGTGGGTACTGGAACTTGCATCTAGCGTCACATATTCTCTCTCTCTCTCTCTCTCTCTCTCTCTCTCTCTCTTTCTCTCCCTCTGCCTTTAAAAAACCCTGAGCAGGGGAGACCGGGGAGCCACGGTAATCAAACCTGCTTGTCCTGACATAAATTATTTTGGGGAAATTGCGTCTATCTATATATTCTCCCATCAAAATTCGTAAATATTTGCTCTAAAATTTTTTGAAAAATTGAGTAAATAGTTTATAACGAGATAATACTTAACTAAATATCTTTCTATGATTAAATACTAATTACCTAAAATGTCAATATCCGTTTCCTAAAGGAAACCGTGTATGAGAATCATTGAAGTCAAAAAGGTAAACAAACATGCTTAATGCTATACACCCCGAGAGCCGCTCACACACACACACACACACACACACATCCTCCTCGTTCGTGCACGATAAAGACAGGCTGTATAAACTCACACCCACGCCTGATCCCACCACGAGGAGGGGGGCGAGAAAAAAGAAAAATAACTCAGAATTTTGCTTTTATAATAAAGAATAAATAGATAGAAAATGGCGCGTGGGAGTCTTGGGTGGGTTGTTTGTGTGGCCGTGGTTAGAGACGGGGAGTCGGTCGGTCGTGACCCGTGTTGCTGGGCTTGAGACGCAGGCAGGCGGTACACAAGTTATGATGGCTCCTCCTCCTCCTCCTCCTATACTTTCACTCCCCCCCTCCTGTCTGGCCCTGCCTCTCTCTCTCTCTCTCTCTCTCTCTCTCTCTCTCTCTCTCTCTCTCTCTCTCTCTTTCTACCTCACACACACGCACACACTTCCTCTAT
Organism: Panulirus argus; assembly: GCA_038088735.1. Taxonomy (NCBI): domain Eukaryota; kingdom Metazoa; phylum Arthropoda; class Malacostraca; order Decapoda; family Palinuridae; genus Panulirus; species Panulirus argus. The sequence goes on along the minus strand of JAYMFT010240867.1, from coordinate 18,621 downwards.
GGGTAGTCTGGTTCTTCTCCTCGTTCTATACTATCCGGGAGAACTTTGTCTGCTAGTTCTGTGCCACTTTGAAGGAACGCTTTTCCCTCTTTTCTGAGAAGGCCGTCGGCAGTGGGGGGATAGCCCGCATCTCGTTCTTCTGGGTTATCAGAAGAACGTGTTGTTTTCTGGGGGTCTTCGCTAACCCGGCGTTCTCTGAGGTGGTCTTCGCTAGGCCGGCGTTCCCTACAGAGCCTGGTTCTCCCCTAGACAAGGATGAACGTGTCTTACTGTTATGTTATCAGATCTTCCAGGAGTCAGAATTCCATGGGAACTTAACCCTAGAATTCTTGACACCTCGTGGACGCTTGGCGGTTCCAGCCTGCCGCTTAACCCTTACTTACCTACTTCTTTTTTCACTAGGAGGGAAAAGAAATGTTTTTTTTTGATACGTTATGTCAGATAACCCCATCATTTCTGCACTTAGGGGCATTGCATTGATAAATTAAAGCCCCAGCCTTCCTTCGCTTGGCCTGATGCTTTCATTTTTGTATTCATATGATCAGGGAGAATATCATTTTGATATTCGTATATCAAAAATGATTATTTGACCAAAATCATAGTCGTGAACATATAATACACTGAATACATAATACCCATCAGTGTTTCTCGTCTAAGATTTACGCTCGTAATATTCTTTATTCATCTCATTCATTGTATTACTAGAATGAATCGTCTAATACATTTCTTGATTGATATCTTCATTGCGTCCTACTGCACGATTCTTGGTATATTCCATAATCATTTCTTCGCTTTTATTCCTTTTCAGTCGCCCGCCCCATCGTAAGCTCTTGTTTATTGATGTTGCGCAAGCGTTTAGAAGTCTGGCCGGCCGGAACTGTTAGCTTTGTTGACCTTTTGATTCCATACCACGCAACAATATCTCTTCATGACCCACTTTCCCCCCCAGAAGATTAATGTTTTCACGACCGCCCCAATAAATTCATTATCCATACGTGAGAGCATCTCCTTCCCGGCGATTATAACGTCTGGACACAAGATGAAACCTTCTCTTACCCAGCTTTCGATTGCTTATAGTGACAATTTATAACTCTGTTGTTCCACTCCTTCTCCCGTGGCTTTGGTGCTTATACTTTCCCAGCATTGTTGTTTCCATCGTATCGTTTGTACATAGATTCTTCAATTATTTCTTTAACTTAAAACTCATTTTAATGTAAGGGATTGTGACGAAGTCAGACGGTAGTTACATAAATTTCCTTGTGGTGTCATGGAAAAATGATCTGTTGGCTTGATATTATTACAGCTTTTGGATTAGAAACTTAAGGAACATGATGAAGTTCACTGTGGTATTACAGGAGATTCCATGGCAATCAAGTATTGGATGATACGTGATATTATAATATGCTTTTTTGACCTCCATTAGGAACTCATATACCGTATTGTTTCCTTACCACATATTGTACTGATTAGCATAGCATCATGTAGTTGATTAGAGGGCAGTGTTAAAGTATCATTAAAGTAATCCGTGTTGCATTGTGGTATCATATAGAGCACCTTAACATGATACAAGTAGGTTTATATGAATTTGTTGTAGATTAAATACTTTTGTGAAGTTAGTTTGTGTATTACTGTGATGGTCTCTGTAGCACTCTTAGTAGGGGTTACGTGGAAAAGACTGTTGTCCATACCTACTGTCGAAGGTAAAGTTAGACACATGTCCTCTTCCAGTACAATTCAACCTGTTCTTCCTCTTATTTTCTGTATTTTTTTTTCTGAAGTCGTCCCTCTCTTTGTCAGCTATATGCCAAGGCATTTAAGATTCTCTCTTCGTCTGTGTTCTGACTGCCTTTTCCTCTTTACCATCCCTGTTTCACGGTATCCAAATCTCTCCTTCGACTATTCTTCTCTTTGCCAGCCCTATCCCATGGCTTGTTTGTTCCACTGTTTTTTTTGTAAAACTAAATCCCGCCATCCCAACCAACCCTGAACTATGATCTGTCATGCTTTCCGATGCACTAATGTCGGGTTGTGTTCTCGAGGGCTTTAGTCCCGGGTCTTGACAATTATCTAACGAGTTTGTTAAACTTTTCTTGCCCAAGGTCTTCGTCCCAGGGTCTCGTAATTACTCTCCCCACGATCAAATTTCTTGAGTAAATAATCACCGGGTGCTTTTGTCTTCATAAACGGGGGTTAATGAAGGATAATTAGGACGGGCTTTCTTTGCCTACTGTGTTTACGCAAATCATTTCCTACGAGGTAAATCAGGTTGAAAGGGGGGGATCTCTTGATGTCTTAAGAAACTGGATTCCTTTGAGCGTGAAAAAAAATAAAGGAATTCTAAAGGTCTTCAGATACTTATTTTCTTTCTTTTGGTTCAGTCAGAAGAAAGTTATTTTTTGTCAGAATTCACAGGTCCGCAGAGCCTCTTACGTTCGTAGGCTTCAGTCGCCTACACGTGGCATCGACTTGTCATCTCCAGTTGATGTGTGGACGGAACGCCATCCACTCGAGTCATGGTGCCATAGTCACGAGTGCCGTGCCTGAGGGTTGCCATATGTGAGCGAGTGCCATAGTCGAGGACGCTAGAGCTCTGGGTGCCACACCTGTGGGTTGCCGTACATTATGGGAGAATGGAATGTGCGGGCAAGTATGGTATACATTATGGGGTTGTGGTGAACAACCCTGTATGTTGTTATATCTGGTATACTTTGTGGCGTGATGATGTGATATACTCGTATATCATGCCTCTTGACGCAGCCTGCGGATTTGGTATACTTCATGAAGTAATGCTAAGAAAATCTATCATGCTTCATGACGTTGCCAGGAGATTTGGTATAATTTCTGGCATACTGGTAGGAAACTTATCATACTCAATGACTGAGCCAGCAGATTTCATATTCCTCATGACACACTGCTAGCAAGGCTGTCATACCTTACAACATAGTCGACAGGGGTGGCATACCATATGACAAACGTCTGACAGCATACCATATGACAAACGTCTTGACACAAAACGATCGTTAAGCTTATACCCCGGGTGAGACTTATGGAGGCGGCTTGAATTAAGCTATAGTACTGTTTGTAGAGGTTATAACCCTGAGAGTTAACAAGGTATAAGCCTCCACCACGAGCAAGCTGTTTAAACGTGATTACCGGGGTAACAACGTCTCGTGTATCTCCGATGAGGGTATTATGCTTGCTAAAAGAAAAATTTAATGGGTCCTGGAGGCCAAGTGTAGACGGGACGCGGAGGAGGAGGAGGAGGAGGAAGTGGGTGGGTTGAGGGGGATGAATCTATAAGGGATAAGAATCGAGTGTCAGGTGGGATGACGAGGGTCGAGTGTCACGTGGAATGGTAGAGGTCGAGTGGCAGGTGGGATGACAGAGTCGAGTGTCAGGTGGGATGGCAAAGGGTCGAGTGTCAAATGGAATCTGGTGTTCTTGGCACGATGCTCATCGTGGTTTTTGGGGGTTGGGGAGTGAAATGATGCAGTTTAGAATCCCCTGATGAGAAAATGGGGTTTAGGGTAACAGGGGCGGTCAGTAAAAGATTCTGAGTGAGAAATATCCAAAAGAATTAGAAACCTAAGACTACTCAGGGACATTACTTAAGAAATTTCGAATGAGAAATGTGTCTGGAGTTAAGACATTAGGATGAGACGAGGTTTTTTGAGATTTTACCAGGATCTTACGCTGAAAAGAGGATTCTGAGAGATATGTGATGAAGTCTCTGGACACATCAGCCTGAGAGACATAATTCTCATAAAATGAGACATATAAAGGATAGAAGAAACGGTACATTATAGATTCCCAGCTCAGTAAGAGACGGATAGTAATTAAAGTCCTACCAGGGTCTCCACTTTCTTGAAGGGCCGCTGGAAAAGTCTGTGTTCTCTAAGGACACGAGTCTGAGATTCCTCACAGCCACAGAAGGGACGAGAACGAGAGATATACAGGGTTGAGAACGCGGGGCTAATGATGTGATAAGTTCCATTACTGACCGTGGTCTTAGCGGGGCGCCACCTGCCCATAGACACATTAATTGTTCGATAACCGACCGACCCTTTCCCCCCCGAGCTCCGCCCGACACACTTCAATAACTCCGTCTCGTATACTGGTCGTTCTACAGACGTGGATACTTCTAATTACTTCCCTCGTTGCTTGTAGTGAAATCGATCTGTTTCTTACTTACACTTTTCATGCTGTTAAGTATTTCTTTTAGTACTAATAGCTGAACCAGAGGGGGTCGGTTAATAGACCCAGCACCACCCTCCCTCCCCACCTCTATCCGAGAAAAAGGACGCTTGGTTTCGGATCCTGTGGTTCGAACCGAGCCCCCGTAATCGACCGACCCCCAGCTGCGAATCGTTTTAAGTCATTGGCCCCTGTTAACATTCCGTGTGTGCTTCGGGGGTGGGGGGGGGGAGCGTAGGTTGACCACTGGAAAATATTTCTATTAAGAGGCGAAGGGAAGAAATCGTTGAGACGTGGCAGTCGTGGCTAGAATGCACACAGCCGTAGAAATATGTGTTGCTAGAACGCACACGCGCCGTTTCCTCCAATTTTTCTATTGGAACGCACACCCCGAAAACGTAAGGCGTGGCTAGAACGCACACGTCATCCCCAGTGCGCGTCTTGAACGCTCACGCCTCGAAAAATATGCTAGGTTAGATCTCGCACGTCAACGACTTCGACTGGAACGCACACTACAACGCGAGCGTATCCGTTAACGGAAACGCACTAGTCCTTCGCGCTATTTCGGCTGGAACGCTCGACGCCTCCAGCGTACGCGTACGCTAAAACGCATTCGTCATCCGCTTCGTCCGGCTGGAACGCAGAACAACGCGAGAACCAGAAGGCACGCGTCGTCATCAACATTGCTCGGCTGGAACACACACACACACACACACACTACAGTGGAACCATCCATCAAAATCTGGACACGTGACACCTACACGAGGCGGGGGGAAGTAAGGTCGTATCCATCACCCGCCCGCTAATCCTGCCGTCACAGCAGCGGGGAAACATCGGCAAGCCTCCTCACCAGGGGGCCCAGGGGCGCCTCAGGCAGCTTAAGACACACACACACACACACACACACTACGCTACACTTTATGACCTACGGTCCGGCCCAGTGAACGTGGCCGGCTTCCTGGGAGCTGCTGGAGCCTCATATAGACAGCAGGGACTTTGGGGACAGGCATGCAACCATTCTCAGACCTGCAAGTCTCCTCAGCGTATCTTCAAAACAAAATTCCTGTATTTCTTGAAAGCTGACATCTTCATCTTTTCATCCATAGCAAGCACGCTTCCTCCTCCTCCCTCTCCTTCTCGTTATTAGCAAGCATATGCCCATCTTAAAAAGCATACGCGCGTCCATCCTCCTAGCAAGCATACCTTCTCTTCTTCTGCTGGGTATACTCCTCCCTCCTCCACTCTCTTTCTCTCTCTCTCTCTCTCTCTCTCTCTCTCTCTCACCTACCTCCTGCCAGTGCCTGCGCTGTCGCAAATTGAGACATATCCCACACAACATATCCAAACAAAACCCCTTGGACAGGACTCACGCGGGAGCAAAACACGATTCATAAATAACCTCCTTAACAAGTGGGCTTCGAACGAGGGGGGGGGGGGAGGTGGAGGGGAGTTCTCCGCCACACTAATACTTACAAGCCACCCCCCCACCACCGCCCCTCACCCAGAGGTGAGAAAATTATAACATTATCAGGAGTCGTAACTCAGCGTCTTGTGTCGTGTCGTAAACATATGCAGTGGGGGAGGGGGCGGTCCTTCCTTGCGACATGACTCACACACGAGAAACTGTCGAATTATTATATTTTTTTATTGGGGGGGGGAGGGGGAGGGAGAGTGGGGAGGAGAGGCGACCACGATAAAGCTTGTACAAGAAAATGATATTTTACGATCTCGACGGAAAAAAAAAGAAAAAAAGCCTAGGACGGTCGTAATGAGCGATATGTTGAAGGAAGGATTATGACATCATTCGGGTTTATCGTAACTTCTGATTTGGCAAAAAGGCGTGACGCGCGCGACACTGCTTGTTACCTGAATTATTCACACTGGGACGATTGTGCTATCGTAGACAAGAACGTGTGTGGCTGTTAGGTTAAATATAAACACCCTCCTTTCCCTTTGTCATTGTGAATATCACATTCTTGCCCCATCGTGCTCTGCGGCATTTTAGTGTGTGCGCAAATCGATCACAGGCGCCGTAGGTGGTCAGGATGCCTGCATTCCAGTGTTTTGACTCGATGCTGTCTTTTTTTTTTTTTCTCTCCTGTCGTTTCTCAGTATGGTCGCCTCTTTCAGAAATATATTTTTCTGAGTAAAAGGTCTTTAGAGTAAGAAATTATGAGGACGGAGATATTTCAGTCGGTGTAAATAATGGATTGACACTGTTGTTTTCAATTTAGGATTCTTTTTTTTTTTCTGGTTTCAGGTGACATATAACTGCTTGATATATAGGGGATCATCTCAGCTGTTTCGATGTACATTATCAAACTGCTGATGAGGTGAACACGGCAAAGCGTATATCTTGTATTGAATCCTGTCTATAACAGTTTAGATATTGGTGTAAACTGTGGTTCAGTGTTGTGACTGATAACTTAGGTCGACGTCTGGAGATTCTCGCTGATAAAGTAGTTAGTGACGAGTCCTTAGTTAGCGTTGTTTGAGAATTATGGGTAGGTCATTCGACCTCACGAGCCGCCTTCAGGCAAACTGCTCTTCAATATGGAGAGAGACATTGTTACAGCTCATTGCTTCAGTCAATAATCACGAAAATTTTTGTTTGCTGGGTCAAGTCTGTCTTTGAACACGTTCGAGTCACGAATCGTCACCCAACTCTCGTGTGGGGTTATCGTTTATCTAGCGCCACGAACGGTGTGCGTGTTGATGCGAGAGATCAGTATCTCCCTTTTCTTTTATTCCCTCACTGTTGACTCTGTGAGGTGGGTCTACACACACACACACGCACTATATACCTGCAGATTGGCCTTAAAAACAAGATAGACTTCACTTCCTCACTCATTCGCGTCCTTTGCTGGTGTTGTTTGTTTACGCATTGGAGTACGTAGTATTTCTAATGTCTTCAGTACGCACGAGGTGCTTACCCACCCCCTTCACTGTATATATACCAGTCTACTGGCTCTGTTTTCAATGATTTACAGTAAAAATGCATTTTACGACAGTACTATGATGAACTCTTGGTAGAAAATCTAAATACGTATCTTCAAGTATAGAAAATCATATTAAGACGTTTTAGACTCCTCCTTCAAAGTGTCTTATGTCTGAGAAGCTAGATTTACGTTTTGATGTTGATTGGATAAGTGTAGGCGGTTCTCTGTCATATCCTATCTTGGCTTCAGACAGATCAGCCATTTTCCTGAATCGTTACCTCTTGGGTAACATGGCGTCCCATCGAGAGAGGTCGATAAGCCTCCACACTTTTCTAACATTCACCAAAAAAGATACCTTTATAAAGTAACTCAAAAAATCAGTATCACGTTATTCATTATCTTTTTTTTTTTTTCTATCTGTGAAGGAAAAATATTTTGTGGAACTTAGGCTAATACGCTTTAGCTCTCCTCTGACTCCACTTCATCTGGCGTATCTCAGAGGGTGATGGATCCAAATACGTTATCCACTTAGAGGTGAATCCCCCCTACGCTATAAACCAGACTTCCCCACCCCAAAAAAGCTACCCCTGCTAGTCCTTGTTATATGCAGCACATTTGACACGCTGCAGGACTTAATGAAAACCATAAATTGAGGTCATATTTTAAACTAATACACGGACGACATAACAAAGGAGTTCAGATAATGACTCCAAATCGATCTTTGATTATGAAAGATAAATGCATTTTGCATGGTACGTTAATCATAAATCGGTAGTTGAAGAGACTGTTCATAAATCACTTATCTAAATGCTGACGGGATTAAGTTTCAAACATCAATAATGTTGATAAAGAGGAGACGGAGAACAGGTGTTGATCAGACCCCAAACAAACGTACTTCTCAAACAAACCACATCATTACCCGGCAGGAGTGTGTATTACCCTGTGGGAACACACCAACACACTCACATACACACCTTCAGGTGAACACCCTGAGGTGCGGACACTCACGAACACACACACAGAGACACACACACATACTCAAGAGCACACCACACCTCCCTCAGTCGGCCATGTAAATCCTGTCCTGCTCTGCCCCTTAATTCTGACACAGTTGGTTTTAGGTATGACAAAACGCTATTCAGTCTTAATCACGGAGGAAGGAGGATCGAACGCTACTCGTTAAAAGGGATTAGTCTTGTGTCTAGATTCAAGAGAGTATTCGTAATTGTATAGGAAACAAATCTATATATATATATATATATATATATATATATATATATATATATATATATATATATATCAGTAAACCGAGGTCTAAATCTGCGTTGCCAGAGCATTTTCACATTAAGTTTTATTGGTGTTAATGGCGGTGGTTTAGTAATGACACGTCAGGGACTCGTAAGTTATGGCGGCATAAACACCGCCCCAAGACCACGGGCTGATGAACCGCCCTGCCAGCCTGTGCCTCTGTGGTGCTGTGTCACACCTGCTCCACCACCAGGAGGAGGAGGACACAGACACCACCACCACCACCTGCTCAGGTGCCGTTTCACACCTGCGCCAGGACGACACCGTCACCTACTCAGGTAGTAATAACACACCTGCACAATAACACCTGCTCAGGGTATTGTGTCACACCTGCAACTCAAAACACCTGCTCAGGTACTGTGTCACACCTGCACGACGACACCACCTCCTCCGTTTTGCCACGCCTGAGCACAGCTTCTGCTCAGAAACCACACACACACACACACACACAACCCTGTGGGAAAATCTGTCGCCGATCGACCAGCAACAAACCATAAACAGATATAAACAAAAGGAACCTTGGGCCGGACAACATCTTACGAGTGAATTTATCTCGCGAACGCTGACACGAACGAGATGATTATCAAGAGTGTAATAAGGTGAGGGCGTCACGAAACAGGGAGGAGGAGGGGGCGGTGTGGGAAGGGGTAGAGAGAAAATAAAGAAGGTAATTCTATTCATAACTCGTCAGAATCTTGAGGAGGATAGGAACCAACTGGATTAGGGTTGGATCTTATCCGTCTTACGCTGGTCACCTGACGAGCCGTAAACAAGTAATATTACTCGTAAGTCATTCGTTACTTTAGCAAATTAATTATAAAGAACGTAGAAAGAAAATATATTTTTCACATGATTCCCAGATATTATTTTTTATTTTTTTGAGGAAATTATCAATAAATTTCAGTGTTTAAAAGTGTTTTGGACGGCGAAGCAATTTTCCGAAAAAAAATTTTATGATATTTATAGACTTCGTCTTTGAAGCTGACAACAGTGGAAATTTAGTGGTCCACCCTCAAAAAAATAGCCAAGAAATTATAAAAGAGCTCTAAGAGGAAGAAAACGTGGTTCTGGATTAATCAGCTGAAAATTACAGAAGAACGAAGATGTTAGAAAACGGAGGATGAATTTTTCACCCCATCGATCCGCGCGTGGAATCTCTCCCCATCCTGAATGCCAGCGGACTTCCGGCTCCCCAGTAGTCCTACTCCCCCTGCATATCCTCCCTCGCTTGATGACCTTACCTCCCTGAACCTCCTCCCCGTGACCCCAGACTCCTTTCCTCGTGACCTCGCTTTCCTCCCCACCGTGACACTGCTGTTCTCCCCGTGACACTCCCACTAGCCTCCCCGTGATCTCATTATCCTCCCTGTGACCCTCAATATCTTCCCCATAGCCCTGTTCTCCCCACCGTCATGCACTCTCACTCCCTCCTCTTCCTCCTCCTATGCCTCCCGTCATGTCCTATTACTCTCCCAAATTCCCCTCCTCTCACTCTGCCTGACATCATGCTCAAGTACACACACACTCACTCTCTCACTCCCACTCCCTCTCACTCTGCCCTGCCGTCATGCATAGCCTACACTCTCTCAGCTACGCCCGGGTTCCCACCCCACACACACACACACAAACACGCCCCACTCTCTCTTACACCCTTTACGTAAGTCATGCCATCATGGGGTCCAATTCCTTCACGAGGTTTCGTGGCGTATCACTCGAAGTTAACCTTCGATGCACACCGGACTTTCACGGTAATTTGGCGTACGGGAATGTTGTCGTTTCGCCTTTTAGATCCTGTAATTCTTTTTTTTTTGACCGATAATATTCTCCAAATACTCCAGCTCTGGAGCGGGAGAATCAAAAAGGGGACCCGAATATCTCAAGCTCTCGGATATTCCTCTTAAGAATATTTTCCAGCACTGATATGGTTACTCTGTTCTTATAGTGAGGATAGCAAAGGCTTAGCGCGTTCTAAATGGCATCTAGAAATAGACGAGCCCTTGGTGAAACTCATAAGAGAGAGAGTGTCACATACCATTTGGTACAAGATTAATCAGGCTCTGAACGCGCGTTCTGTGGTGTTGGTTGGAAGACTAGGGGAAGATTGAGATTCGATTCAGACGGAAGTATCTTTCTAAAGTCAGCACCTTTCTAAAATTCCTAGTTACACCTCCGTGCGAAGCAAGCCTGCTGCTTTGAACCTATCCTCTCCCTCTGGCCTATCCCCTACGCCTTCTCAGTCTAGCCCCACCGCGACCTTCTAGCCCAGCCCCAACACACATCCTTCTAGCCTAACCATAACATCCCTTCCTATCCTAAGCCCCAACACTACATCCTAGCCTTGCACCCCGAAAAAAGAAAAGACCACCTGACCTATCCTCAACACCAGTCCTAAAACAAACACCCTTTTGTCCTACAGCTCTTCAAGTACCAACACCAACACCACCACCATCACCACAGCTCCAACACCACCACCACCACCACCAGCAACAGAAGCGCTTGAGGCAATATTGAGTTCTTGGAAAATAAGGGCGTTTAATTAAGGCTATTAGCCGCGCTCGGCACATGTCGTACATTGCTGGGCACAATATACAGTTATCGAGGATACAGCCTCCACTGGATCGTCTGCTCAATTACATGTGTTTACGCTGGGCAGTATGTCTTGGCCGGGAAATATAGAGGTCTAGGATGGTGTCGAGGGCTAATGTCTTGGGCCAGGGAGGGAGAGGGAGGGGGAGGGAGGGAGGGAGGGAGAAGAAGGGAGGGAAAGCGATGCAATATAGAGTTGGTTAGCGGCGTCGTTGGGTTAGAGAAGTGACTGGAGGTAAAAGTGTCCGGGAAGAAGCGTTTCAAGGGCAAGAGGAGGAGGAAGGCAATGCCAAAGGCTATTGGCAATATCAAGGTCAGTTTAAGGGTCAGAACTGAAGACTCGGAGGTTGTTTACTTTGCAGCAGTAGTAATGGGAGTAGTATTAAAGGCTGATAGGAGGAAGTAACGAGGGGACCAGTCCAATGCTGCCAGCATCAGTGAGAGGTAGTGTCAGTAGGACTCTTAAAAGATATGTATGACTGTCAAGAGGATGCGGCAGTAGTAGCAATATCAAATGGGGATCTTTTACTATCGAAATGCAGTACGTGTATCCGTATCGCGAGGCACTGGCCGTATCAGCGGGAAGTGACGGTATCAGTGGACAGTAATAGCAGTAATGGCATCAGGGTGGATACAGCTGTATCAAGAGACAGTAGCAATATCAAGGGAAAGTAACCATACCTCTATGGACGCTGGCATTATCAAGGGACAGTAGCCACAACGAGGGGTTCACAGTATCAAGGGACACTGGCAGTAACGCAAATCGACACAGCGTTAATAAGACTAGTAAGTTCTGCCTTCGTTACCAATATCAACATAACCTTCCGTAACACAGTTGAGAGCCGCCTCTTTCTTTTCCCTCTGAATCGGCTGGTCGCTCGGTACCGGCTGAAATACAACCCAACCGTAACACTACGATTCAAGACCCGACACTCTAATTGTCCCATTACGACTTGCGATAAGTAAAGCGGAAATGGCAATTAGATTCTACATGCCCGTGAGTTGTATAGCGAAGTATTTAGTGGCGTTGCTTCTGTTGGTGTTGAGCCTAAAACCATATATCGAGTAAGGGATGTTTATACGAGTCTTTGAAGGTATATCCCGAGACCTCGTCCTTTATATTGAACCCTCTCTCGGACTGCTCTTGTATACACTTTGAACACTCGACTGAAATGTTAGAATAAGTGTGAAAGAATAACATTTATATCACTGTGTGCCTTCGGAAATTCTCTCATGATAATCATAGTTTTTGTTATTCATAATTTGTTTTCCAGCGTGACGAGTCGAAACTTCGGCAGTTTTCTTTTTTTTTTTGCAGGTGTTTCAATGGATGAGTGTTTAATTTTCTTAACGTTTATCTAACTCTGTTTTAAAACAATATTATCACGCGATCCTTATTTCATATAAAATATATAATCCTCGATAAATATCTTCTTTCTTACACGTGCTTGATGAAAATTTCAAGCCGAATCAGTCCTTTTGCTTATTTCGTCTTCCTCGACAAATCGCGCATCAGAAAAAGAAGGAAAGAAACCTTGTGAGTCGAAGAAGAATTCGAAGCACCTCCCTTCTGCCGAGGCGTGCATCCAAAAGCCTTGCGATTCGAAAAGGAATCCGGAGCGCCTCCCCGTTCTTGTCCCTGGAAGAAGACGGAACGCGTGTGGCCGGCCGGGGGACGATAAACTGGTCTTCAAAGCGGATACCACTGGCCCCCAACGAGACTCCAGATGATATGGGCGGTCGTTTAGATCGGACGCTAATGAGTCGTTTAGTACATTAACGTCGCCGGCGCAGGAAGAGCGGCGGAGACTTCCATTTTCATCCGCGGATTTATGTAATGGTCTCCTCGCGACCTCCACTCTGGCCGAGGCTCCAGCCGCTGCGGGGTTGTTCCGGTATAGCGTCCTCCTCCTCCTCCTCCTCCTTCTTCTTGCGCTCCGGCAAGGCAGTAAGTGGTCTTATGGTGGCGTTCCAGCAAGAGTCCTGCTTCTTATAGGGCGTTCCTTCGAGGTCTTTGTCCGATGGAGAGAGCTTTCCTGCGAGGTGTTTCTACCCGTGGGTTGGTCCAGGAAGGTGGTGTTCTGTCGGCGCGTTCTTGAAAGGGAGTTCTTGTAGGGGAGCTCCTGGAAGGTGGTCTAATTAATACTTTTCTGGGGACGTTCCTACAAGGCGTTTGGCTTCCTTGTGTTCCTACAAACTATTCCTCTTCTGCAAGGTCTTCTCTCTCTCTCTCTCTCTCTCTCTCTCTCTCTCTCTCTCTCCCCCCTACAGGGTGTTCCTCCGTTTCTTAGGATGTTTTCCCTCAGCGTCTTCAGATATCTTGTAAACGGATCCCGAGGCTGGGATCCCTCTAGGTTGTGATATCCTTGCATGTTATATTTGTAGGAGTTTGCGCAATGCGTTTTTCTTTTTTTGTCATCCCCTGGGGACGTCATGTCAAGTTGCCTTTATCGTCGAGTGTAATTCAGAGTCGTCGTAGAAGAATGAATGTCCGTAAAAATAATCGTAAAATAAAGAAAAAAAGAGAAAGGCGAACATCGTAAAAGAGATCGTGAAACCACTTACGCCGTTAAGAAGCTAGAATTGTTTCAAGCCCTGAGCTAGAGTATACCGGTTGAAAATTAAGTCAACTGTCAAATTGAACAGAGATTATTCACCTCTTTAGTAAGTCAGGATTATTACCTGTTAAGCAGATAAGGCAATTATTACCTAATTAGAAGAAAACTTTGATGTTCTTTTTTTACCTTGTGAAATGATTATATAACAGTGAATCATGATGCCTTTCTTGGTGTTGGAAGATGTAAAAGACAGACTTTGAAAAGCGCATCTTAAAAGCATATGCTAATGAGGCCTGAGAGCATATGCAAATAAGTCCCAAGACACGTGGAGAAATGACTTTATTTCATTCATGCCACGGCGACGATAAATATAAACATTACGGCGCAGAAATGAAATTGGATTAGTTCTCGCCAAGGCTCGTGTCACGCACGTTACGCTTTGTGACGCTCTTTTATTATGATTTTTATGATGAGCTGGACGGTTAATGAGACTCTGTATATCACAGTTGGAATGGTTAATTACGCTTGAAAACAGGGGCAATAAAAAGCACTTCTGCTACTACTATTGCTACTAATATTACTACAACTACTACTACTGCTGCTGCTACTATTACTACTACTACTACTGCTATTACTACTACTACTACTACTATAGTACTACTACTGTTACTGCTACTACTACTATTACTACTACTGCTACTACTACCAACAGTGGCTCTGCTGTCACTGTAAGTGTTACCTCTGGCGCTGCTAGCAACACTGTTGCTGCCTCCGCCGCTTCTGTAACTTGTTGCTGTAACTACTGCTTCCTTGTATTTCACAGTGCAGCAGCTAACAGCTCAGCTGCTGCTGTTCTCCGTGAAGTACCACAGGGCGCGCAGCATGACTCAAGGCATCGTGCAGTCGTGTCGTGGACAGAACGAGACTTGCCATCACGTTTCGAAAAAACGATAGAGGCTCAGAGGGTAGGTGAGGGACGACGGTGGGGAGCTGTGACCCCATTCGGGCTTAAGAAAAAAAAAAAAAAGGTAGTCTCCCGCCCACCCCCACACCCACCCACCTAACTCAAAAGAAAGATCCACCCCCCCCCCTACTCCAAAGAAAAAAGGTGTCATGTCTGACCTTAGTGGGTGTTATTATCACATATCTTTACACGCTGAGTTCCTTGTATTCTGCTAATAACTGTAATCAGCTACTGAACCCTTGTGAGATTAAAGACATAATTCATCTCATTGATTATAATCGTATTCCGACCTCCATCTCACACATACTTAATGACGTCCGTAGGAGATGTCCGGAGGGGGTGGGCGGGAGGGGAGGGCCACTCAATGATTATCTATTCATACTAAATGATTGTAAAGAACGAACTAATGACCAGTAATTGATCCAGGCCGTCCCAGGGCTAACAGGCAATGAATACGAGGGTAAAAAGTGGACGCGTATATTGAAGTTTAATTATTCATTCCTTTCCCGCTACATGTGTATATCTTCGCTGTAGCCTTTCTGTCAACAGGCCAATTTGCTCCTTGGCTAACAACCCCACCTCCCCTGGTGCTCGTCTTGACGTGTGTAATTCCCAACATGCAGCTCACAGTATGGGAGGGGAAAGGCCACCAATTAGGGCAATAATAGATCACCCTATTTGGCCCAGTCGGTGGTCCTTTGGGAGGTGCCAATCACACCCCTAAGGCGTGTGGTGATAAGGTTGATGACTACGTCAAACTAGGTCTTCGGTCGCTTGTTTGCCATTGACTCGTTAAGGAGTTAAGACAGTACTACTACAGTTTACGGCTATTCTTTTCTGTAAATGGTAAAGAAAGAAAAAAGATAGCTCCTCAGATACAATAAATTCTATTCAAGATTAGGATGAGAATTGCTTGTGTTCTTCAATTTTGTTCAGTGCCCAATTACTGTGCGTTTTTGCACACTAAGGCGAAGTCATAGACGAAAAAATTGATGAGGCAATTAACTGGATAGCTAGGCGGAATGTATGGTGAATGGACAGTGAGACTACAGTGAGACTACAGTGAGGGGAACCTCTTGTTCTTGCTGAGTCTTCGAGCAAGTGTTTAGGGCCACCTCAAATTAGGCTTCATCTGTAAAATGTTCCAAGAGCACAGTGCCGCACCGCATACGTCCTTGCTGTTCAGCATTCATACATATGTGTAATGATACATATAAAGATAGAATGCAGAACCCCACGAAAGGGGTCTTAGAGATGTATATTTAATCATATATACATATATCCGTATGTATGTACACACATCCTCATGTCTATTCTCTTTGCCTTATGGATTTTGATTTGTACATCAGCTAGAGGCGTCTGCTTATTACCCTGTAATTCATATACATGTTTACTGGATACATAAGTTCGCCCCACACGAAGGCTTTCGATGAATTCATTGCTTCGCTCGGACTCTCTCAACACAGCGCCTGTCTCCTCTTGTGGGCGGTGTCCCTCCAGGGCGGTGGGCCCGTGGTGAGCATAGCCTCGTCTGGAGAAAAGCTAGACTTTGACCTTTAGCTAGAAAACCCTTTCTCTCATTTCCTTTTTCAGGATTGTTGGCCCCGTTGGGTTTCTTACCTTGTTGACTTCCTGGTAATAGGAGAGGGAAGGAAGAGGGAATAACATGCTACTCTAGTTGGTTTTCTCTCCCCACTAATGACGACGACCCAGTCATAAACAGACGTAAAATAACTGTTTAGAGCCGACCCCTCCCCTCTGTTTGCATTCTGTGGGATGAGGGGGTTATTTGGGACTTTTCGAGGCCAATCTTAGATCATCAGAGACCCCGAGAGAGAGAGATAATAGTCTCTATGTCTCTCTTTATGCTGAGGAATTATTGGCGCTGGTGATTGGAGACATGGTGACGCCAAAAAAAATTACTTGTAATACAAATGGTTTCTTGTGAGTAAATCCACGTCCGTAAAATCCTTTTTTGACTCACGTTTGGCAATACGTAATCCATCTGTCGAGGCGTGAATCACGAGCCGCTATCATACGAGCCTTCCGTAGATGTGATTAGTATTAAACTTCAGCCGGTAGCTTCTTGTGAGGGTCAAATATGACTTATAGCGAGGAGTTCCCTTCGTAAATATAATCTTAAGGGATTAACACAAGCCGTAATCACCCTGCTTATCTCGACCAGCGGCGATTTACGAGTGAACGAGGGGAGAGAGGTGAGTTACCGTGAGTCTTGGAATATATCATTTTCTTCACGTTGCCGGTAATAGAAATAATCATAAGGGTATGGGACAGAAATCAGGGGATTTATGGTACCATTTGGTGATGTAGTGAGGCCTATTGGAGCGGGGATTCGAAGGGCTGGTTGCAGCAGAGTCATGGACGAGTATGGTGCATATACGTGGCGGTACGTACCGCTCACGAGTAATTGGGACCAGGCCGTTTACGAGTACTTACGAGACGACGAGATATCGCCGGAAAGGCAGGGCCGGCGCGATGGCGCTCACCTCATGAAGTTATATAGAGTTACACAAATCACTATCACTACCTAGAAACCCACAAACCACCACCCCTGCCTAAAAACTCATAAACCATCGCCCGCACCCTAAAAACCCACAAAACACCACCTTTACCTTAAAACACCTTTACATGACCCTACTTTTATCCCCCTTCAATATATTATAATGACCAGAGATACAAAATTTCTGACACATGACAGTTCCTTAAAATCATCACATGTGCGACTTTGAAGGACAAATATTAGGAGAGTCAACACATATTTCTTCCTTAAGTTATCTTTTATCGTTTATCTAATTTTGCCACACTTATTTCTACGTTCCTTATCACCTCCGCTATCTAGAACAGTCTCGAGAGGACCCCAGCGCGCCGATGTTATTTGCATTTTCCCTTGGCAAAGAGGCTCACAGCATCTCTCTTCCAATACTCTAAAGCCCCTCCCCCCCCCACCCACCCCAACCCCCTCCCGTGTGGTACAAACCCACAAAACATTTTCTCTCACGTTTATGCATAATTAAATTTTGAGCTGTGTCTCGCAATAGCCCCCCAAAAAATATATATATTTATCTTAACTCTCGATACGAACTTTTTAATAAGGTAAAGGAAAAGCCCCAGCAAGTGAGCCAAGGGGAACGGAGACGGAGGATTGAGAAAAAAAACAAAAGGAAAGACGATAAAATGGATCCAACCCGAAGGAATTCCTGCATAACCCTTGGGGGGCCGTCCAACCTCCCCAGGGGGGGCCTGGGTTGGGGTGGGGAAGAGAGAACACTTATTACGAGAAATATATAGTCAGTATTCTCATCGTACTGACCTTCCATAAAACAATTTAGATTAAATTTTGCCTTCATTCCTATGCAGGAGCAGGGGGCTCTGGCCCAGATATAAGCGGCGTGGGACGTCTACCTTCCGGTAATACAAGAATGGATTAGAGTCATGGCCGGGGTGGGTGAGGGGAGAAGGGGGGATGGGGAGGAGAAGGACCGTGGGGGATGGGTCGAGAGAAGATGGTTCCTAGCGCCCCCTCCTCCTTCCAACCAAGGAGCTACACAGCCCTTGGCTGTTGCTGCTTCTGCTGCTGCTCAGGCGGTGGTCACAGCTTATGCTTTGGCGTCTGTTTGCTGCTGTTACTCCGTCTGTTGACGTTGATAGCTGCTATTCCTGTGTACCCATGAGATAGTTCAGTCCACAGGCCTACAGTCTTTCGCATCTCCAAAGATATATAGAAAAATTAGTCCTTTCTTCACCATGTGTTTATTTCTACATTTACTACACTTGCTGCTTAATATAATTTCTTAACGTTTCCTCAAAAGCTAAAGTTATCTTGGTGGTTTTTCTAAGTGGTCGTGTATATGAGGAGGGTTATCTTGGGGCGTTAATAACACTAATAACGCTCCTCCATCACCACGGTTTGTTTTCGTGTGATGGATCATTCCACACGTTACTTGTGGTTTGTTTATAAGAATAATTGCTTCCTGCACACCCTGAGTTTTTCCTTGAAAGAGCAGCATTATTTTACACGTTGTCAGGTGAGTATATATATATATATATATAT
>JAYMFT010240866.1:0-40700 GCA_038088735.1 Panulirus argus | reverse complement strand
AAAAAAAAAAAAAAAAAAAAAAAAAAAAAAAAAAAAAGAAAAAAAAAAAAAAAAAAAAAAAAAAAAAAAAAAAAAAATCAGGCAACATCAGGCAACCAACAAACTGTGATATCACTTTATGAAAATACAACTCTGTTGCCACTTCATGATAATCTTGATTTCCATTGCTTAAGAAGAAGAAAAATAAAAAAGCTACGAAAGTCTCAAATGACTTCTATTTGTAATGAAACCAAGTGAAATTCTGCAACCTCCAAAAAACTAAAGAGCCTAACGCGAAGTTCTGCTGTCATTTTCTAACTTATGTATAACAAATATGCCTCTTTCCACATTCAAAGCAGAACAACGCATGCAAACTATTGTTCATGTTTACACAATTCTTCACTAAACTTATACTTACCGCCATGTAAGGCCTACAACCAGCATCCCTCGTCTTAGCAATGGAGTCTACTAGTTGACCAGAGATGCCGAAATCACAAAGTTTTATGTTGCCACGCTTATCCAGTAAAATATTTGATGGCTTAACATCTCTATGAATTATTTTCAATTTCTCCTTTAGGTAGTTCAGAGCTGTTAAAGTCTGCAAGAGAAGAAAATAATTATGGGTATAAGAAAATTATAACAGCACCAACAATATTTTCTTGACTTATCCATTCATAAATGAAAAGTATGACTGTCATTTCATATAAATTATTACATGAAAGTCCCACACTTCAGTTAACACTTTCAATTCAAGCTTCTTATGAACCAAACGCTAAAAATAAGAAGGGAACATTAATTGGATGATCTCAGTTTCAAACTTCTGAAGAAATCAACTGAATGCCATTATACTTACACACAATACACACCATTTCATTGTCATCTAATAGAATATACACCACTTCAGTGTTATCTGAGAGAGTACAAACTATTTCAATGTCACTTGATAGAATATGAACTATTTTAATGCCACCTAACAGAGTAAATAGCATTTCAATGTCATCTGAAAGAATGCACATCATTTCAACGTGAACTAATACACCTTACTGCTGTGATAATCTGTCAACATGTTAGCTTCCTTTCAGTAATCAGTCCTTGAATACATACTAACCTATGGACTGGCATGGTAAACTGGGACCAAAACTTCAAAACATAGAAAAGGAATGAATATTGTATAACCCTCCTGAGACTGATGTCTTTGACGAGCTGAAGGTGGAAATCAGCGATGTGTGAATATCACAAAAGAATATGTTGGCTATATATTAGTCTGAGACTGACTAAAAATGACCAGATCAGTAATGCATATGAACTCAACTGTTATGGTGTTTGAGGTCAGAAAAGGTATTATAAAGTGTCTGTTAATGTTTTTGAGGGAAATCTAATGATACGTCAAATACAAAATACGGTACAGGTATAATATACTGATTTTAAAACATATCTTGATAAAAAAAGGTTAACTTCTGGGTATCCAACACTGTATTACATAAAGTTATAGAAACAGTATTGTACAAGTTATCATTGAAATCTAAGGTTGTTAATATCTCTTTAATACCTGCTTGCCTTTTCTCACCTTAGTGAGGTAATGTTATGACCAGACAAAAGAGATCTCAAAGAAACATCCTCACTCTATTAATTTACTACTCATTCTACAGACATT
Source organism: Panulirus argus (assembly GCA_038088735.1). Taxonomy (NCBI): domain Eukaryota; kingdom Metazoa; phylum Arthropoda; class Malacostraca; order Decapoda; family Palinuridae; genus Panulirus; species Panulirus argus. The sequence goes on along the minus strand of JAYMFT010240866.1, from coordinate 39,067 downwards.
TCCGTTTTGAGATGGAAATTTTTCCTAATACTGGTCAACCTAGTCTATCTAGCATCACCACTTTACTTCCCATTGCCATGGGGTGGACCAAGAGCATACAGGCATGCATCTTTTGCGGGAACTAATTCTGCAGATCTCGAGTCCCCACCACTGCAGGCTGGCAATTGGCAGGGATGACAGATTTCCTGGGATAGCCTTGCAACCCTGTTACATGAATAAAGGCTTAATATAAATACTGTCTGTCTCACTTAATTCTTGACACCCAACAAATCTTTTTATTAACCAAATATTAGTTACAACTTAATGACTACCTATCTATCTACCTATCTATTTATCTATATATATATACTTATTGACAAAAATATATAATAAACTTTAAGGCACCAATGCAAACTTTATGAATGAAACACATTAAGAAAAAAAAAATCATACCTTACTACTCTTCACATAAGTATAAACATGTTAAGTCTTCGAAAGATAATAAAATAAAAGAAAGAGATTAACATCTCTCTCTCTCTCTACCATACAGTTCTTCTGACCAGAAAATTGTCTAATATTAAATCTAATAAATATAAAATGTTTCCCTCGATATCATCAAAATGGAATTGGTCTTGACATGGCTGACAAAACACACTCTTACCGCAACCGTAATCTTTCCCAGCATGTTTTCTGGAAGTCTTTCATGCATTTGTTCATATATGAATTTGTAAAACTTGTCCAGAGAGGTGTCCATCAGCTCCATACATATCCAGCAGTCACCCTGTAAAAAACATTTCATCGTCACTAAATCTAATACTTCACGGAAAGAGTTAAAAACAATCTCTCACATTTCATATTAAATGCTCTATGCAGAACTTCTGACATGCTTTGGTTATGGCTAACTTTCATGTGCTAATCCTGCAAACCCACAACACTATATCTGAAGGTCAAGAGCTATAACATAAGCACTGCAAACTTTTGATTACTTGAAAATTCTTACAATTCATGGTAAAGAAATGAATAGCCATATTACAAAACATTTTTAGGAAGCACCACATCTCTGCAGGATTACCTGTGTTAGTGAACACAAGCTGTAATGTATATCTAATCCAAGCAACCCTTCACCAAGGTTTTACTTCTTCTAAGTCACTAATTAAATACTGCTTTCGTCCTTACCTCTTTAAATATGGCACCATAAAATTGTACAATGCAAGGGCAATCATTGCTCCGCATGACCACCTCGAGATCCATCAGTAATTGCTTTTGTTCTCTCTCATCTACTGTTGAACGAATTCGCTGTGGATGAGATCAAGATGCTGTTATTACCAATATTTCTGCAGCAGCATATAACCATACTATATGATCACAGATGAAGGTAAGATTTAATTACTGAGTAAGATAAGTTGCAGAACTTTCCAGAGAGAAATAGTCAGATAGATATATAGATAAACAGACAAGAAAACAGTAACGCAGACACAAAGAAGATTAAGGTTGCACTCAAATATCTGGCAATCACTGGTGCCTATACATGAATTTTTGGTTCTGTTCTATTCATTCACCTGTACCTATTTAATACCTTCAACTACATTCCTATTTTGTGGATGAAGCACATACCGGCATGCAACTCTGCAGAAATTCTGTCCACAAAAGTTGCAACCCTTAATGTCACCAGATAGACTTGCAAAGTTCAGGGATGCCTAATTCCCTAGGGAAGCTGCATTACATCAATACATTTGCTATAGATAAAATTATCTGAATAAAAAGTGTTTGCATCAGTAATTTGAAAAGAAATACTTGTCCCACTAAATGCTGATTTTTTTTGTCACTCCAATTATGCTAGAAAAGATATCATTTCAATTTCAACCTTCAAGCAACACAACTGCACACCTTATAGGTTAATAACAATCAATAGTAACTAGAAAGGATATTTGTATACAAGCACCATGATTTCCAATCTAAGGCTAAATGGGCTTGGATCAAGGCTTAGGTCTTAAATGTTCTATGAACTGCAGTATGCATCAGAAATGGTCTTTGTACTATGCTGAGCAAAAATGGGAAGATTGATGCTTAAGTGAGGCACAGGTAGGTTGCTGCTTTATAAGCCTATCATATTCTTCAGCTACTCATGAGAGAAAAACCTAATCCCCTAATTCACACATTTTCAACTTCATTACATACTGTGCTAATCAAATACACAACAGTGTGGTATACAGCAAGACAAAAAACACTTCTTCCTGATAAACATCCTCTCATTATTAAAAACAATATATATTGCACAAGTGAACACAAGACAGCCTTGTACTGGAAGTATTTAATAAAAAAGTCAACACTGCAACATAAAGTTGTGATATAAATTATAAGTATAAGCACTTCAAAACTTCCTCACTATAGAATACACGCACAATCAAGTGAACCACAAATTTTAAGTACAAGAACAGAATTAATGGCGAGTAACTCTGATATGTCCCCTTTTCACACCTGATAGCCATATATCAAATTTCTGGATGCATTTTCAATGATTTTGCAGACAAATATCAAATATCTTTAAATTTACATTCACATAAAAAATTCTAAATTAGTCAATGTCGTCTCACCTTTACAGCCATGATAGTGTTGCTCTTTCGGTGGACCATCTTGTTAACAGTCCCAAAGCCCCCTCGGCCAATCTCCCCTAAGTCACGAAGATCATCAGCAGTGAATTCTACTTGCTGTTGGTGGAATTAAAACCAGTTTTCTCAACTAATAAAAGCTATGTAAGCTGAGCACTTTTTGCATAGCTGTAAAAAAATCCTGAGCATTATTTCTTAAACAACTATACACTAAAGTTCAAAATGGAGGAGTTAGAAATCTAAATATCAAGATGGCAGTAAATGCATTATCACACTTATAAATCGACAGTCACACTTTCTATCTATTACCCTAGCATACTTCTTGAAGGCCTAATAAGCAGATTCTGTTTAAATATTTGAGATATGGATCATCTGTTGAATCAGTATGGCTTTGACTTACTAATTCTGGAGAGATCTTGAGTTTGCCAGATGACTGGATACTTTGGTAAATTCCCCGAGTGATCCTGTCCCTGAAATGTATACCAATTAAGAAAATCAGTACTATACAAGACTCCTTATAATCACACTACGTATGACCCAAAAGACATTTGCCTTAACACCTGTAAAACTATAGCACAAGTATCCATTGAATAGGATGCAAAGCCAACAAACATAGGTTACCCCTTCCTCTAATAACTGGATACAGAAAGCTCAACAGACCTGAAATGAATCTGCTCACATCTTTCAGTCAGGAGACTGAAGCTTTGTTAACAAATGGTCAACCACATCCCAGGTGCTGGGGTGGCATGTTGCACAAAATAAACCATCTGGCTCTTTATTCAAACATGTCTGTTCTTGGAAGAAAAAAAAAAAAAAAAAAAAAGAGAGAGAGAGAGCACATCAAGAGTGAATGGGTTGGCAACCAAGCCTCTAAAACCCATGTGCTGTCCAAGTATGTGAAGAAATCTGTCTAATACTTCTCTAAACTAATGACCTACACTTGACAATGAACCACAGAGGCACCTGTATATATTTATGTAGTAAGCCTCTCTAAATGATGACAAGCACCCACTAAACTTTATATGGGGTTCCTGCAGCTTCAAGGCTGCACTTCATGTAGAAGCAGGGCACAGTAAGCTCCTTTGGGGCAGGAAGGTCCATGATAAGGCTGTACTCCATTCTGTCTACTGATGACAATACAAACTCTTTGTTCATACTGTCACTGCTCTGACCCACTAAACCATATATGAAATAAATAATTTGCCTTCTTATCTTCCTGCACCACGAATCCTTCTTCAAAGCTCCTGGGGCAGAAAGGTTCGGTAAAGTAAGAAAGTTAATAAACGTGCATATCATCTTTCACGTCAAATAATTTCAATATGGACAAACTGATGAGATTTTAGGACCCAGTTGATTAAAAAGAAAGTATAGTAGCCACTTTGGTAACCTGGTTTCCTATTTAATGGATATTAAGGCTATATCTTCTAACAGGTTGCTGGAGATTACTTCCCAATGGTTTATAATCAAGAACAGAAGAGGGCTTCTACTTATCCATAATCTCCCTTTCTCTGTAACATAAACTATGGTTTTCCCATCTTCCTTATTTGTGAATATTTTCTAACATTCTACATTTGAGGAAAAGGTATGAATCTAAAAGAATACATAATAGTGAAAGGAGCAAAAAGTACAAACAGAATATACCAAGTAGTGGTGTCTGGTGGAAACAAAGTTCTGGTGTAATAAGGTTCTAATTGGGGAAGAAAGTTTGATGTAGTAGCGAACCATATTTTCTATTTGTTCCCAGTTTCCCATGTTAGCGAGGTAGCCCCACCAACAGATGAAGATATGGCCTCATTTGCTCATATCCACTCTCCAGCTCTTAGTGTAATGTACTGAACCTGCATACCCCTATCCACAACCAAGCCCCACAGACCTTTCCATGGTTCACCTAACCACTTCGTATATACTCTCTATAAGTCCAAACCCTTTTTGCATACCAAGTTTGGCTTTCTCAGTCATAGTGAGGGGAGGCCAAACAGCTGGCTTGGCTGTGAGCTGTGTGCCCTGTTGAGGTTCTGGATCCTGGTGGGCCCTTACATGATTTATAGTCAACAATACCAACTACTGTGCCACAGAAGCTCATGGAAGGAACAGAATCATTTGGGAAAGTGCTGGTCATGAAAATGTGCCATGTTTGAAGGTCGCCAAGTATGTGCAAAACAGCCTCATGTAAGGATGGAACCAATGTCATGGAAGATTCCTGAGGTATTAATGGTACGGTTCAACTGTGTGAAGGAAACCCAATTACATGGGTGTGGCTTATCATGCAGGAGGACCTTGAATACTTGCATAGAAAAGTATCGTTACTCAAGGGTCTGATAGATATGAAAACAAACACTACAATGGGTGCAGTTTTCAAGCCCCCCTGCCTGTATTTAAAATGCCATCATTGTTGTGTCATACTGTATTGCACAAAATCGTAACAGTACTTTTCCGTGCAAGTGTACATCTAGAGCAATATGCGGCACAGATACATATGTGAAGGGGGCACAGTACATGAAGGGGGCTGACAGTATGAAGGATCGCTCGTATATGTATGAAGATCTAGTCAGTGGAAAGGCCTGGTGTATGGAAGATGCACAGTGAGTGGAGTAAGAGAAGGCAGTGGATTATGAGGGACTAGTGTGCGGAGCATGCCTACGTTTCTGGAAAGGCTGGGGTTTTACAGTAAGGGGAGGTGATGTGGAGTGGTACTTATGCACTGGTGGGTCTTTATGAGTGAAAAGAAATTTCTAATATATTTCTTATATCATTAGTCATTACAAGAACCCTCTCCAACATGACAGCTAATGTGAAGTTATCATGGATGCAAAAATTTTGAAAATGTATATATTTCCAGAGGATCATCCTTTTAACATCATTTTTGTGATCCCTTTATACTCAGGTCTTATGAACACACTAGTCACCCATTCAGTGACCAACTCTTCTTTCTTAATATGATAAAAAAGATGTATTCCACAGATTAAAATACCTTTTGATGTACTCACTCAAATATGTATTCAACCGTACAGAGAAACAACCCTATTCTATCAATTACTAAAAAATTAGCATCTAACTGAGAATAATTCACCATTTAAGTGACTCCTAATGTCCCTGCTTAATATATTCCATGCCATCTGAATAATGGACTGTGTTGAAAATGTGCAAGGCATGGTGAGTAACAGCAGACTGTGTATATAATTTACTGTACTATGCATTGACAAATTTACGGTACTATGTTTCCCACTCACCTTGGCGGAGGTACTGATGCGATGCCCTTAGGACTTGGAAAGAGAAAAGCAGAGGAATGCAGTTATAGCACTCAGTTCCCAGTTAGTGACAAGTTAGAAGATTAAAAAAAAAAACATAAACATATACACAAGCATATACACACAAATATATACACAAACACAAGTGCAAATATACAGTCACACATACATACTCACACACACATACACACAAAACACAAACCTATATATCAGTATTAGTTAGAACACAGGGTTTGTACATGTACTGGAGGGTCAGAATTAAGGCCCATTGAAAACAAATTTTTTAGATAATTTTTGTAGTGCAGTAAACAGCAATATACAATCATCATTATTTGTAAAGGACCATATTTTACAATCAAAACATTAAAATACATATCTAAGTACTCTAAAAAAAATGGCACTAAATAACAAAAATGGATAGAGATCATGATAATATTTACGTTTAGAATAAATTTAGCAAACCCAAAGGACAAAATTCGTATGAGATCATTCTAAGGCCACAATTTGAATTTTTGCAAGTCTGAATTTTTCTTATGCAAAAATCAGATTTATTCAGACTTTTGCAGACCTGTACAAACCCTGAGAACATGAGTCAGTAGATGAACATTAAACAGTGCATGAAAATAAAAACAGTGCAGGTTAGTATAGAGAACCTTAGAAAAGTAATGTAATATTAAAACTACTCTGAAACCCAGTTATCCCAACACATCTTTTATGACATCAGGTTATTTGTTAAGTTTATGAATCACACATGCATAAAACATCATATAAAGCACAAACTGCTTTAGGAATTAAGTCACCTGAAGAGATAAGACTCAAGGAGTGTAAGAAGTTAATAGGCTCTGATGAATTACAAACCATGCAGGAAATTATCGGTGCAACACATCAAGTGGTGGCGGTGATGCAGAAACTAAGAAAACATCTCCATCTGTTTGTCTGGTGTTTAAATCACAACCATATCTTAAAGAATGCATTCAGCTTGATCCATCCCGCTGTTATCAACTCAACTATGTAATATTTGCAATACCGTAATCTCTTGATAAAGCAGATATGTTGTTGAATGGTGTGGTTTACTCACTGTGTTGAGTGATCAACTCACAGGTTCTAATGAAAGGAGTTCTTTACAGAGAAGACTATATTGGTATATACAGAGACTGAACGGGCTAGCGCGTTCGTACGCCTTGGCGCCCTGGGCTAGACTAATGTTTACATGGATAACATGATCTACTATAGAAAATGGGAGGCCAGATATATGGGGAGGAGGGCTGGCTGGGCTGGGCACGTGACGTAATCCGACATCATGAAATGGCGGCCGCTACCCAATACCGTGTCCTTGACCTTGGGACGCTGCTCTGACGCCGTGAAATGCCCTACAAGTACTGTTACACATCTTTCAATGTACTGAGCACATTCACTGTAAAACATCACTAAGTACTGACACCGTAAAAGGCCGCGATATACACTGATCACTGCACCGTGCTGACGTTATTGTGTTGTTATGGCGTTGAGCTAGGAAAGGACGCATTCGAGACGAAATCTAGTCCTTACTCTGATTTACAATCTTAAAAAGTACTCACTGCACCACTTGGTTTACTCACTGTGTTGAGTGATCAACTCGTAGGTTCTAATGAAAGGAGTTCTTTACAGAGAAGACTATATTGGTATATACAGAGACTGAACAGGCTAGCATGTCTGTACGCCTTGGCACCCTGAGCTAGACTAATGTTTACATAGATAACATGATCTACTATAGAAAATGGGAGGCAAGATGAATATATATATACAAGACATACTATTACAGATGGTATATGTTACATAAATGTGTCTCTGTCTGTCTTATATCACGTATCTACAAATGGCTGTTATTTTTAATGTTCACGGAGGATGTTAGCCTCATATAACTACCAAAAATCATAGACTTGGCAGTACTGGCCTTCAACCACAAATCAACAGGCCAGTGAAAAGATAAATATCTATGTCTGCTTCATTATTCTAAACCACATGAAGTCAAAGACAAAACAATATGGTGCTTAAAAACATTATAAAAATTCCTTCTTACTGAGACACTGGTTACTGTTCATGCTATATAATCTAGGATCAGTCATGTTAAATTCATTTTCCTCCTCCATGACCAAATAAGAGTTCTGTGTTATCCATCTCATCACCTAAGTATAAATTGTGAAACATGGCCATCATCTCTCATCACCTAAGTATAAATTGTGAAACATGGCCATCAGAGACTAATCCTTAAAAGGTAATATTTATTGCTCACTCAAACATACAAGGTCACCTGTAAAACACTCTTCGTCAACATTCGTTACGTTTAATCTCCATATAATCATCTGAGTACAATGCCATTTTCCCTCGCATCCATCATAATTTCTTCACTCTGAACTGACATCAGTGAGGTCACAATATTTATACAGAGGTCATCAGCTTCGCCTGTATGACAAATTAGTAAATATGAATTCAGAGACAGAGACTGTAATTTCCATACTGATATTTGGTCAATAGCATTTAGGTGTTTGCTGATGGGAAGTTGGGAAGTGTACTTGAGGTCAAAGACAATTCTTCTTGCACTATAAAGCATTAGCAGCAAGTAACAGCTTGAAAAACATGTTAAAAAATCTTATACTTTTCCTTAATGGGTGTGTACAATTTATGACAGTGACTGACTCCCTCTACTCTCTAAAATACAGAGAAAAGCATGCATTCACTCAATCACGCTCATACTTTTATACACTTCAAAATTTCCAGTCTGCATTTGAATAGGACCATGCTTTCTGGAGAAAATAAAGATACCATATGTCTCCTACAAATCTTATTTATCTGTAGAAAATGCCGCAAGTGTCAATTACCCACAAAGCATCACAGTATGAACATGTCATAAGCATGCTCTCAAAAGGGCTCATCCTGCTAAACTGCAGTGGAAAATGATAAGATTCTGTGGGGTTTACATGACAACAAAAGCCAACTTTCTGATTCGGACATATCAAGAGTCCATGATGAGGGTGATTTTGTATATAGTATTAGAGGAAAACTCACTCATTATCCAAGCAAAGCGGAGGGGAGTGAGAGTGGAAGGACAGTGAATAGGGTCGCTAGGTACACAGTGGGTATGAGTGGCATGCAGCATGCCAAGATCTAAATGCCTAGCATTCCAACAAGATTCAAGGGTTCATAATGTATTGGATTTAAATGGTTGTGGTTATTTTAAATGACTCACATTTTTCTATTTTCAAAAACTACCAACTTTGCTTGTCTCCTGTGATACCATTTTTACCCAAAGCCACATTGAAAGGATTAATCTTGCTTATCTAAAACTTCTGGGCTACACATTGCTTCATATATTACACCTTTATCTCTTACAACTTAAAAAATTTTTATTTTCATCACTTCAGACTTAAATACAGTCATAGACCAGTCTAGCAGTGACCAATGTACTATTAATCAAATATATCTTGTTTCTGTGCAAAGATCTGAAGTTAGCAATGGACCATTTTCATCACAAACTGCTATCTGGTGAAAAAAATGTCCAAACTGCACAGATGGTGGAGAGCACACAGTACATATACATACAAACTACATAAATGAAATAAAGGAAAGAAGGTTCAAGGCATGGTCATTAGATTACGAAAAAATATGGTTCTCGACCACTAACTACAGCCCCTGAACAATATACAAATGCATCATATGGTTTAACATAAGCCTATTTCCAGGTTTATTTATGCACACATTTCTTCTGGATACACAATGAAAGATATCAAGTATACCACAACGGTAACAAAAAATAATAAAGAACTGTCCCTCAATAGGCATAACATTAGCTCTTTATGTGCTTTTTATTTAACACCAATGAATGGGTTTTGATTGTTATATTTCTGTAGTTGCACAAAGAGAGACTTCAATGACTGTTCAGTCCTACAAGTGAACCATCCACTACATTATACTAAGAAATGCAAAACCAAACTATCCATCTCCAAAATATTAGATAGAAAGAGGTTATGACTGATCACAAAAAGTGCAGCTGCAGTTCAAAAGTATGCAATTGGGAGGCAATGCCACTACCTCAGACACTCCTGCCAAACAACTTCACACAAACATACACATGGAGTACCAAAAGTTTTGCACTTGACAATAAAAAAAGCTTAATTAAGCAGATCAATCATAAAAAAAAAGGAAATCGTGGAACTCACACATTTGGTTCCTAACCAAAAGCTGTATTCTCAGCACATGACAGAAATTACATAAGCTAAGCTGAAACTGTAAATACAGACAGTACACAAAAGTTTAAAAGCTGTATGGTACTGATGAAATTTTCAAGGCATGGAGCCCCATGAATGTAGACCTCCATCCCACACACAGCAAATAGATAATCACATACACAGTAGGTAATTACATGATATGGAGCACTAATAATTTGAACTCCATTTTCAGCAATAGCTATAACAAACTAACATACAAGTTATGATGCAGGCTTCTATCCTCAGAACGAATAGCAGGCACAAAATACTCATCAAACATATATAAGAAATACTATCCTCTAAATGCCCAGCTGCAACCTGGAAATATGCCACAACTATCATAATGAGGATCAGAGGCAGTAAATGTATTACCTACACCAAAAGCTGAGCCATATTTGCATGGGAAACCAAAGTGACAACTTGGAGCATTACTGACATCATCTTTCATACATACCTTGCTTAGTTAGCAACAGCTCATTACAACCAATAGCAAGTACTCGGAACTCCTTCTTCATGAATCAATTCATTTTAAAATCTAAAGTTTCTTACAAAGTTCAGTTTATATGCAATAACCTCTGTGCTCCAAAACCTCTTAAGTAACAGTACTAACCTCCAAATTTATAAACCTGATACATTAGGTTTTGAAGTAGTTTCTGGTAACTTCAAGATATGGAACAACATGCATCTAATTTGTTGGCTTTTACTCTCATGAAGAAAATGACGAAAAACAAGGAAGAGACACCTCTTGGAACATGAAGATGACTTAAAACGACTCACAATAATTCTACGGAAATTGACAAGATACTGAAATAAATCAACATCAGTTCTTGAAATGCCAAATCTACCTATATCTTCAACAATATCCAAAAGGAAACACAACACAATATTAAAAACTTTCATGCTATGGTAATTCTGTTTTTCTATATCTAAAGCAGAGCTTTCAATTCAATATAATTTACACCTGCATAGCATCTTAGATTCTACTAACTCTTCTTTACACTGGTCTTTCTCTTTTATCAATTTTTCTATTTGTATAATTTTTTGTACAGATTTTACTTTTTTACTGCAGCCTTTTTCCTTTAAATGTCCTATTTTCATCACTATCTCCTTCTACTGTCTGAAGTTTATATGCTCCACCATCTCGTTTCTTATTCAAAACACTGCTGACATGATGATATCATACAACACAGCATTTCTCCAGTAAGGTGCAAGATCTATGCTTGCAGGATAAAATGATACCATTCAACGCAGCATTTCTCTACTGAGGTGGAGGATGGACCTACGGTCTTGGTTTATGATGATGCCATTTAAAGCGGCAGTTCTCCAGTGAGGCACAAGATTTATGTCAGCATGTTCACAGGAACAGTCTCACAGCTTCTTGAGGTGATTAACCACCAATGATGAATATAACTAATAACTTTTCTCCCTCTGTAAATGCATTATTTAACAATTAAGCCATTATGGCTTGCATAATATTATCACTGATTAAAAGCCAATGAACTTAAACTGCAGCCTTTCCTTTTATTTGAGAAAATGGGGTAACTTTCGACCAAAATACATCAATAAATGAGGACAATATAACTTTCGACCAAAACACACCAACAGACAAGGACACTATCAACTGGTGATATCCAAAAGTCCTCAAACATTTACATAATAATTGATGCATAAGAAATTAATCTAGTTTGGCTGAGACTGTCCTCTAAGTTAAACATAACAACAGACATTATCTGTATGTTACTATACAACCATGGAGACAGGTGACACATTATGCCTTACTAGGCCTTAACAATCACTCATCACACCATCACACAAGCAAAAATGAGGTGGATAAATTTGGCTTTCTGCCCGAGTAGAAAACTGAAGAAAAGACTAAAACCTAAATTTTACTTACTGTTATGCTGGGCAGCTTTTTATCAACTGTGCTGGAAGGATTAACATCTGCCAAAGCAGCTGGTTGAGTCACCACAAAGCTGCTCCACCTCTGCTAGGGGTCCCTAATCCAGTGAGAAAGAAATCAACTTCAGCAGCTGGCTGCTTAATGGCTACCAACGCAAGGCACATGCTTCAGAAAACACATTAGTATGCTATCTGCTATCATAGAAATGCCAAATGTACGCACTTTCAAAAAAAGCTTGAGGCCGTTGAAAGTAGGCCAGAACAATAAAGAAAATCACTTGTCCCTAAAACAAAACAAAAAACTATCAAAAACACCACAATGTGTACAAGACCAGGAGTTAATCACCCTACTGTATATGCCAGAGAATCAAGTGATAAGGATGAGACCAGTCCACAAAAAGCTTTAGTGTTTTTATGCCACAACCAACCCTATTTACACTTTTCTTTCTATACCTACAGAATGGTATGGCATTTTAAGATCTACCTCAATGTAGTAATGTTTTGCCCCACCTACTCAGTAAGGCAACAGAGATGGTAGCACCCTCCCTTACCCACATCTACAGTAATCCATAATGAAGGGTACACTTCCAGAGCAAAGGAAGAATACCAAAAGAATTTCCTATGGATGAGACGAAAAAAGTTCCTTGCCTCTGATAAACTACCAATTTGCACCCATCATTCTCCTTCTCAGCAAATTTCTTGTGACATCATTACTCTGTCAACTCAAGGAGTACCATGAAGCCAAACACCTTTTGCTGAATGCCAACACTGGTCCATGGAAACAAAATCCAAGACAGATTCTATAACTCCTAAAGTTATGTAGCATTTGATGAGTGAAAATTCATGCTTGTTACATTCCTGGATCCCAAAAACATCAAATGCCATCAACCATAATGTTCTTTTACACAAGACCCAATACTCGGATATTCACACAAATGAAGTAGTTTGACAGTTTAAAAGCTGGAAACAAACATACTCTCAATGATATTCCCTTAGTTGTACTTTAAGAGACAAGCAATGGAGTGTCTCAAAGATATGTAACAAGTCCTATAGTTTTCCTTGTGTATGCAGATGGTAATGGTAATACCTTTCAACAAATGAAGCTCAGCCCTTTGCTGATGACATCAGTTTACATAATTACCTCATCCACTTCATTGCTCGCAACAATTGGCAGATGAACAGTGATGTGAGTTCGTTACAAAGAGAATGCATTTAAGATCTACAAATCCTTCTAAGATATTCCATAAACAGACAGATCTTCAGTATGACAACAGAGTCTCCTTAGCTGCACACAGACTAGAAAGTGTTACTAACATCAAACACTGTACTGTAATGAAATGACATTTCATGGACATCCGTAAGAAAATAGCAAAACATATGGCATCTCAATCATAATTTTCAGATGCACTATTACATCAGGTCCCATATCATTTGCTTGTTAGTATACCATTCACCTACCAGTACTGCAACACCATTTGGAGAGGTATTCAAATGACATCAGTATCTTCTCTTATAGCTGATGACCGAATAAGACTAATCACATATGTCCCTATTCATACTCACATTCAGTTTAAATTTTGACAAAAGATTTCCTATCAGTAGATCTACTGTACAAATATTCTGTCCTTCTCTTTACATTTTAGGAAACAGTTTGCTAGACTACCAAAAATTACAAAAGGAAAAAAAGCATGATTATTCTACAAAAGTTACTAAAACACTGTGCATACTGAACATGAATATTTTTCAGTCACAAGAAATTATAATGAATCCAGCTCCCATAGACTTGAAAATTCTAGCCAATGATCTCAATGGATACCAAATCAATGCTTCATTTCAAATAAAGCTACTGTATACCTCTCAAGCCATCACATCTCACCTTCCCTCTACACCTCATCACCTTATATTCATACTAACTCTCATAAGTATGCCACACGAGACATGTCATCTGTAAAATGCAAGTGACTCACATCCCAGTCCTCCTACATCCCATTATACTGTATCATTGTCATTATTATAATTAGTAGATTTATTATTATCATTACATATACATTATATATACACATATTATTCCTGGGTGATGAAAATAAAGAATATCACCGATGTATCAACTGTGTGTCATAAAAAGCAACTAAGAGGAGTGGGAGTGGAGTAGGAGAGGCTGGTAATCCTCCCCTCTTGTATTACTCTTCAAAAGAATGAAAAGAGGAGGGAGCCGAGTGGGGATTTTTTCCCTTGAAGGCTTGCTCACATAGGAAATAGTGAACGTGCACAAAAGAAAAAAGAATTAATATCATTAACATTATTAGCATTTTTACAGACAATACAAACAGCGTCTCAACAATGTACACAAATTCACAACCAACCATCATCAAACTTACTTACACAAACATATCTTTACTTAAATTGCTATAACCAAATTAAATGCAGCATATCAAACTCCTCTGGCAAATGGATTGTAAAAATGGTTGTGGAAAATGCACAAGATATGGAATGAAAGAGTGAGGAAAGGTTGACAAAGAGGGTACATGTGTCAGAGGTGGAGGGAACAAGGAGAAGTGGGAGACCAAACGGGGTGGAAGGATGGAGTGAAAGGGATTTTGAGCGTTCAGGGCCTGAACATGTAGGAGGGTGAAAGACATGCACGAAATAGAGTGAAATGGAACGATGTGGTATACTGGGGTTGACGAGCTATCAATGGACTGAAACATTTGGGGTATACCATGGAAAGGTTTGTGGGGCATGGATGTGGATAGGAAGCTGTGGTTTTGGTGCATTACACATGACAGCTAGAGACTGAGTGTTAGCGAATGTGGCCTTTTTCGTCTGTTTTCTAGCACCACCTCGCTGACGCAGAGGATGGCGGTGCTATTTCCTATTGGGGCAGGGTGGTGTCAAGAATGGAAGAGGCTAAGCAAGTATTAATATGTACATGTGTATATGTGTAAATGCATGTGTATGTATATATGTATGTATATATGTATTTGTTGGTATGCATATATATATATATGTATTGTACATATATGTGCATGTATGTATATATGTGTGTATGTGAGTGGATGGGTCTTTCTTCGTCTGTTTCCTGGCACTACCTCACTAACACAGGAAACAGTGATCAAGCATAATAATAATAAATATATATATATCTTTTTTCATACATATTTACTATTTATTAAAATCTTTACCTTCTTTCTCTTCATGTAGTCTTACATCAATACATTTACCACTGTCAGACAAATCTGCCCCTAACTTGAACGTACAATACTCCTATTATGCTTATTTCTAACAAAAATAACTGACGAAATAGCAGCCACATCTCTGTCATCACAGATCTCTTAAAAGCGTTGATACAAATAAAGTCAAGCCATACTAAAAATTGCAGGTGAATTCTTGAATGGAGGTAGAAATGACTAGAACAAATCCGGAGTGTTCTTTGGGCTATTAATTCATGTGTAAACATTTTAAGTATCATAGCATAAGCATCCTACAACACATGCTGCCCCACTGTCGTGAAGCCAAGCACAACTTAGATATTATCCCTACGCAATGAAAAAGAAACAGAATTACAACTAAAGGATTAAACAACTTATAGCAATTAAGAGAAATATGTTACATAAACAAAAAATGCATTGAGTATCCCTTAAAGAGGCCTATTCTCACGCATAATGTGATCTAACATATACACCATGAGGATATGCATAACAAAATGTAGGGGAGGTTTCAGCATAAGTGAAAAGTCACCTTTATTGAGGCTGTATTTTAGGAAGTACAGCCTTGTCAAAGAACACCCTCTAAATGAGTCCTCATTTCCCTACTACCGGAAATAATGCAGCCTTGAGCCGGAGGAGCCCCTGGAAACAGGTCCTGGGTAACACCAGGACTCTTTCATAGAAAGGGGTTCTAGGGTAATTATGAATATATGTATGGTGATAGGGGTAAAAGAAAACTCCCCACATATTCCCTGCATGTCGTAGAAGGCAACTAAGATGGGCAGGAGTGGGATGGCTGGAAATCCTCCCTTCCTGTATTACTTTCCAAAAAAAGAAACAGAGCAAGGAGCCAAGTGAGGAATTTCCCCTCTAAGGCTCTGTCATCTGTTCTTGATGCTACCTTGCTCATGCAGAAATGGCAAGCATGTACGAAAAAAAGTTAAACAGATGAATAAGAAAGACTATAAACAAAGTAAAAAATATTAGGGGAAAAAATAATACAACAGAACCTCCCAGCTTAATGACTATCAAGTTGGAACTAAATTCCATAGTTTCTTTGCAAAAGAAGGGATCATCAATGGTCAAGTATCCCAAGACATGCATCAGAACATCAAAGGCTGTCTAAATGACAGTTTTCTCCATTCATATTTATCAACAATAACCCCCTTCAAAGGTTATCAACATATGATAATTGGAAAATTTATCACCTGACTTTAATTAAACAGAGTTAGCAAGGGCAGTGATTCTTCCTCAGAGAATTGGGAATCCCTGACACATTCAACTAGCCTCCAGAGTTGGAGCTGGAGAGCTCAGGTTTGTAAATGTTCTCCACGTAAAATGCAGGTTTTGTACCTAACCCACCCCATAAAACCTGGAATGAAATCATAGTAATGTTCCTAAAATACCCAATACAGGTACAATAAAAACCCAACTTCAATTCTTTAAACACTTTCAAAGACACTGTCACCTTCTATAGAATTATTTCATACCTAATCCCATGACAGTCAAATATTCTTTGACATATGGAAATAATAAGGTAACCCTAGTCCATGAATACATTGATTACACTGATGTTATCAGTTACAAAACAATTTCTTTATAGTCTACATTACGCAAAATATATATCTGGGATTATGAATTGCTGTATCACCAACCACCACATACTAAATTCTAATAAATTTGGTTTTAGGTTACAAATAGTTCAAATAATGCCTTTTAATGATGGCAGACATGATAATACGCAAACACTAGACAAAAAGATAAACATCTCAACAGGATTTTTGCTCATCTGCATAAAGTCTGACACTGTTAAATACTAAAATTGTGTACCTTTACTGTATCTTACCTTAGCAATAGATGCCACTGTGCTACCATAGCCATTGGACTGTCCTCAACTTTACCTAAAGACACAGAGTTACCTTAAGAAAAAATGATATGCCCTCTCTCATTCATCTTCTATTCTCTATCTAATGTATCCTGGCACTTCAAATCTATATACTTTAAATGTCATTTCTTGTTGCCTCATCTAAATCTAAATATTATACTTTAAAAGAGATAACAGTGAATTTACGAAGCAAGACAGGATTATCGTAAACAAACTTACCCTTATAGAAAGAGTCTAAATACTATATGGAAAAAAAAAAAAAAAAAAAAAAAAAAAAACTAATTTCATTTTCAAAATTCTAACAATAGTGCTTAAACTGAAAATACATACCACAGTGCAAAAACCTGCCCTTTTATAATTAATTCCCTACCACTACACTAAAATATACCCTTCTAGCACTAACCTACACCTCAACTTTACCTTCTTCATGTATGTGACCATGTTAAAGCTACCAGCAAAATGTCAAATAAAACAATACCAAATCAACAAAAAATATCAATTAGAATTTCTATGAACTCTAATCAAAGATCATAAGAAAATTATTCAAAAACCAGTATATTAACCTATTGAACATGACCACGTTTTCTGCATATTCTTTTCCTGTGTAATCATAACTTCAAAACTTTACATAACAAAATCTGGACTCTAACATGTCAAGCAGTAAAAAAGTTTCTATATACATTCAAACCTATATGAACCTATTTGATATCTATCATAACCTGTTAAAATATTAGGCTCTACATCTATAAGCATCTAAGAGAAAAATAGTGACATTATTTCTAATTGTAATGTTTTTTCTGTTCCCTCAGCTTCATGCTGGTGTCAAACTTAGTCCTCTGCCTACAATTCCCCTTTAAACTATTAGAAAATTAATACAGTTCCTTCCTTGACTCATTTTTTGAACAGTTTTGGATGTAAATATCCAGTCTGGTTTAGGAGCTTTTTGCTCTTAATGCCTCAATCACTTCCCTGCTCCCACTTAGAAGGAAGCCTCAAAGATACAGGAGCCCCAAGAAAGGGGTCCTGTAGTCGTATCATAATAACAAAGGAAAAAGTATACTGCCATATATCATGAAAGGCAACTAAAAGGGGTAGAAGTAGGGAACTGGAAGTCCTCTCCCCTTTCATCAATTTCCAAAAGAAGGAAGAGAAAGGGGCCAAAGGAAGATTTATGCTTTGGGCTCAATCATCTGTTCTTGATGCTTCCTCACTCGCACAGGAAATAACAAACAAGCATGAAAAAATCATAATAATACAGGTAAATGGGTTTACATGTCTGAAGTGGAGGTAACAAGAAGAGGAAAATTAAGGAGGAGGTGCAATGATGGGGTGAAAGATGCTTTGAGAGATAAAGACCAGAACATGCATACATATCTCTAAGGACAGGAAAGAAAGAATCCTACCCATGTATTCCCTGCATGTCATAGGTGACTAAGAGGGGCAGGAGCGGTTGGCTGGAAATCCTCCCTTCCTATATTACTTTCCAAAAGAAAGAACAGAGCAATGAGCCACGTGAGGCTTTTTCCCTCTAAGGTTTTGTCATCTGTTCTTGACGCTGCCTTACTCACGCGGGAAATGGTGAGCATGTATGAAAAAGATTAATTTATCTTATATTATTATACTTGATCGCCATTTCCTGCTTCAGTGAGACAGCGCCAGGAAACAGATTAAGAAAGACCCATCCACTCACATACACACATACTTACATAAATGCACATGCATATACATATACATACATATACATATATACATACACAAACATATACATATATACACATGTTCATATTCATAATTGCTCGCCTTCATCCATTCCCGGCACCACTCCACTCCACAGGAAACAGCATAATATATATAATTATATGCTATGCAACCCCAGGACCACTTTTATGAGGCTCTGGCAGCTCTGAGGTGGAACTCCCCTATGAAACTGGAAAAAGATGGTCTTCTAAAAAGTAAGAAGGTCCTATTCACCGAAAATGATACAGCCTTTCTGAAGATGATTTCTTATTCATGGCATATTAACCTGCAGGCAGAATCTACTAACTTGCTAAATATAATTTTTCTCATCATGCCTGACATGGCATTGCCAAAACATGCCCAAATCAGGATTGCCTTTGGGGGGGGGGGATGAAGACGTTAATCATAGCTCCTCAGGTGTTTTCCTACCAGAATCTTAAATGTAGGAGTTTACAGGATAAGGGAAAGACAAAACAAAGAAGGAAATTCCACACCACTGATGTCCGAGGAAAGGAGGTATCGTGAAGGTCAATACTCATATGGCCAGTCTGCACACAGAAACTATGGGAAGCAGTAGCCAGATGCATGCCTCAGGTCTATGCCTCTGCGGCAGGGCCACGTGTAGACAGCTCACAACAGCAGTGGTCAAAATAATACCCGTAGAACAGGGAGAGGGCAGCAACATTACCACAGACATAAAGGGAAATGCAATGCCTGGAAAATTAATGAGAAGGAAAGTTTTTGATTCTGCTCTCACTAACAGCAGTGGATGAAGAACCATACCAATGTGTTAGCAGCACTCCACACTCATACAAGGGTAAATCAAATGCCTGTAGATACAAAATAACTGCTTACAAGAAAAATAATAAAGGTACCTATATAACCTCCTCAGTTTCAGGGAAGCAGACTTTGTGATGTTAATTACATGGAGTTCCTAGAATAAGGTGAAGGATATGGTTATGTCCAACATGTTTGTGTTATCATAAGACTGAATTTTGGTGTTCTGGAACTGAACAGAAGGAAATATGGCAAGTAACTACATTCTAGCACTACTGAAATCTACTAGGCTACTGCTTCCCCATTCCAAGTTGCTGTTCAGGTCTGAAATGAGAAAGAAAATATGCTCAGTTCAAGAAAGAGTACATATATGAGTAGGAGGAGGGGAGGGGAGGGAAAATGTATTTGAGTGTGTAAAATGGCACAATCACTGTAAGAGTAAATAAAGCTAGAAGCTAAAGAGAGAAAGCCATTTATGGAGGGAAGAAAGAGAGCAGGCAATAGGACTTTCGCCTGAGGAACACCAGTGGTGATAGGACAAGGGAAAAAAGCTGCTACATCAATGACTTTTACAGTGGAATGACCACTGGGGAAGCTATGTATTATGGAACACAGAGAAGCGCAAAAAAACAAAAGACTTTTATAAAGCAAAAACTTAAGCCATACACTGTCAAACGCTTTCGAGATGTCAAGGGAAATCAGAAATCTTCATCAAGATTCATAAGAGCGGCCGACTAAAGTTGAGTCACATAGGAGGAATAGACTATGCACTGCAAATGACATATTTGTGGTCAGAAGGAAGAGAATGAGCTTTGAGAACTTGGGACAGTGAGAATTAAGGAGAGTTTCAAAGATTTTGGAGAGACCAACTGGGTGATAGTAGGAAAGGTTTCCTCTCTCTAAAAATAAAGTTGGGATATTCACAAAGAGAAAAGCAAGCAATGATCAAAGATACCCCTGAGGCACTTGCCTCCAAGACTTGAGGAGAATATGCATCTGAGCCATACACCTTGAGCACCTGGAGATGGGAAAGCAATCAGAGGAGCCAGTGTGAAGAAATAACAGGAGGCAGCACAAACTAAGAAGGTGGGGATGGGGAGACCACTAGATGCAGAATCATCTTAAGTTGAATTAAGAGAAAATAATCTACCAAGAACGGTAGTTTTATTTGTTACAAGTCATATATAGACTGACCAGGTCAGAAAAGAGGGTGAAAAGCTAAATTACATTAGTTCTCTGTGATTCTTTTGGATATATAAATATATAGAGTTTTTTGACACGTCGTTATTTCCTACAGTAAAGAAGCAGCACCAGGAACAGATGAGCAAAGGCTTCACTTGCACACATCCACTCTCTCAATGTTATGTATAATGCACTGAAACCAATGCCCCCATCCACAGCCAAGCCGCACAAACCATCCTAGTTTATCTCATCAAACATGGCACCTATCTCACTTCTTCTCATGCTGATTACATCCATGCACATTCACATACCTGAACAAAGAGAAACTTTATGTTTGTGGATAGAGTTCCAGCCACTCATGCATACAAGAGGCAGAAAGGAATAACACCAACCTGGGTCATGGAGAGGAGTGTGTTGTGATGTGAAGGTATAAATTTCTATGCCTAACTGCTCCTCTCTTAGAAAGGCAGCATCAGGAACAAAATCAACAATGCCATTCTTTGGACAACCCACTCTTTAGCTGTCACGTATAATGTACTGAAGCGGAAACCTGTCATCTACAGCAAAGCCCCACAGACTTTTGCATGGTTTATCTCTAATTGGTTCAGTCCTTGAAAAGCATGTCTTATACCATATACCATATCAACTCAAATAATTCTATCCCTTGCACGCCCCTCACTCTCCTTCATTCCATCTCGTTTTTGAACTCTCCTTCTCCCTTCCTCCCACCACTTCTGACATAGCAACCCTATCTTTCTTTGCTCCTCCAAAACATTTCATTACAACCTGTTCAGCTCACTCAAATAGACTACATGTAGTAGTACCCCTCCCTCTTACAAAGTCAAGCTTTACCTGATCAATTCATCTCACACTAGATATCACTCCATGTATTCATACTCAACAACATCCATACAATTCATTTCTTTTGTATACTAGCCTACAGGTAAAGAGAAACTTCTAGTTACTTTAAGAAGATCTCTAACCACTGTAAATGTGATCACAGCAATCAACATGTGGAAAATAACAGCAGTGTTAATGTGGACTATGATGCCACACTGATATGATACTCTCAAGTTATCTACAGTTAGTATCATGGAAGCCACATCAAAAACCATCAAAGTTAGTTCACGTCAAACTTCTGGTCAAGAGCCTTCGGGCGAGCATATGTCTGTTACGTCCCCGTTCTGGTTGAGAGGCACTCACCGAGCAAAAGGCTTCAACCACAAAATATTAATAAAGATGAATCTATTGTTAGTCAGTCCCATACCATTAAACTCGTGAAAATTTCAGCTTCAAATGTTCACAGAAACTGTGAAACGCTAACTTCTGTCAATGATTATGAATTAACCTAATCAAGCAAAACCCCGCTGTAGTTCTTCACCTCTTGTGACTGCGTTCCCTATGGACATCATGATGGATCATGTGGCGGTGGTGCTGATTATGGCTGGCGTGGTGGTTGTTGTGATGGTGGTGGTGGTGGTGGTTGTGGTGAGGAGGGGGCAAGTGTAACACCAGGTGCTTCTTTTTGTGCTCCCGAAGATTCTGTGGGCCTCCTGAAGGTGGGTTGACTGCTGCTGAAGGTGGCAAGCCAGGGCTGACTGAGACAGTGACAGAAGCAGTGCTGGAAGTGGTTGTAGCAGTGTTGCCACTTCTACTGCTTGATGGTGAGGACACTGTGGAGCTATCAGAAGATGAAATACATGTCGCCACCTGTGCATTGGCTCTGTTGCTGACAACGATTTTGGGCAGAGGAGGTACTGGTGGTGGTGGTGGCCTTGAATATTGGTAGAAATTTGGTGGTGATAAATACTCAAAACACTATTTGAATATCAAGTCTTGTTTAACTTGCCTATGAATCATGCTTCAGGACAGATTGTGAGCAGGACTAACTGCACAACTAACGAGCTACTAACACATTAACCTGACAATCGCAAAATTTCTTGGACATCAAATACTCAAACGGTGAGCTCCTAATCAAAGTATTTACACTATATTGCAAAACATTCTAATTCTAGTTAAATACTGACCACTACTTCCAATTTCAGCAAAATGAATAAAAGAAAGTCCTATGATTACTTAAACAAAATCGGTATATTACTATAACAGTCCAGGGAAAGGTAGATTTCATACTTATGCAATACTTAGTTTTAAATCACAAAAAGTAAGACTAAAACTTCAAAATAACATACAGGCATCTCTATAAATCCAGTATCATTAACTCTACGGCAGATATATACGGTACACCATGTGGAGATAGCCTCTTGGATTACTTGCTTGTATCCAAGTCCAGTAAGTTAATTTTGACTAATCTTTCCAGACTACCATAACATTTCATGTGCAGTTACTCTGCACACCAAGCTGAATTATCAAGAGACACTAATTTTGTTTGCGTTTCCACCCATGCACTAACATTTCCACTGTATGTAATGTGTAATCACACACGATTCCCCTGGCATCCTTATATCTGAAATAACCTTTACCATCTGAAGTTCACTCACTAAATCTGCCCATCTTTGGTGACTTCAGCCATACTACAATACAGCTTTTTTAACCAACCTATAACCAATCGTATGTCTGAAATACTTACACCATCTTAGTCTTTCATTTGTACACCTTTCCTGTGGTTTATTGACATAATCTATCTCTTTTTATATATCTTTATTCTATACTTGTTTCTTTTAATTCCTCCAGAATAAGATAATATCCTGATTTACTTGTATAATTTTTACTTCATTCTATCTATGAAAACTTAGGTTTCTTAACCATATATGACAGTTGGGGCACATATTACATCATGCAGGCTTCTTGCATATATGACAGTTTTTATTTACAAAAGATCTCTGAGCATCTCCAATTACTCTTGCATATCCACTCTTAACATGAGTCTTACACATATAACCCTCTTCTGCATCCTAGGTACTAATATACCACGAATGCCCATCTATTCAAAAAACAAGAACCTTGCTCTTATTCACTTATTCACATCAACTTCCAAGATAACTATACTATATAGACTATTATCAAAGGTTGAGATAACTTCATCTATACAGCCTTGAATAAAGAGACATGTATGAAAATAAATGCATGTACACAAAACAAAGGGAATCAAGGAAAACATATTTGTAATACAATCTTCTGAACATGGAAAAAACAGAAATTAAACCTTCAAGACCACCTTGGAACATACCAAAAAAGGTTCCAAACAAAATTTTCTAGATGTCCGGCAAAAACAGAAGGAGAGACTACCATATTCAAGGTTCTGCATAGCAAAATAAAAACAAATGGCTAGGAGAAATTACAGAAAAGTTTAAAAGAAAACTAGACACACAGCAACAAACTATTCCAAAAGAGTCCAAAACTGACAACTAAGCAGTGCACATAGCAGGAGAGACTAACCATATTATCAAACGAGTGGTATACTCTATGATGCTACAGGATAGCCCTGCCTCATGGCAAATCTCATTGTAAATATTCATAGGTACATACACATATATTGCTGAAATGACTTACCATTCCATCCAAGTCTATCTCTGATACGATAATGGTGGAAGTATTAACATAAGAATGCTGCATCTTCCTCTCTGTTCATCATGGTTCATTTGCACCGTGTACTTACACCTCGTTCTTAATTGACACATGCCTCATTAATAAAATCATTAGAGAATCAAGGCCCTGACATCCAAACACACTTATTTCAAATCACTCATTCATACTTCTGTTTCACTTAAACATCTTGGTCTTTGAAACATCCAACAAAGTCAAAACATTCGAAAGATTTTCCATCTTTTTTACCACATGCAACATTTTTCTAATGCCATATATACTACAAACCTGATCAAACAGACCCTTGTTAGCTACATTCTACCCCACAGCTATGCGTGTAAACTAGCTTCCATATTGATGGCCTGGTCTATCAGGATGTTTGTTGCAGCAAGTGTCCATTTATCAGAAAATACTGAAAAGTAACTTAGCTGGTACAAAACACCTTAGAAGATGCTATCCAGTTGTGAGGAAGTCCAAGAATCTTCCTAAGGTGTTTCTGAAACTATATTTACCTGTGACATTTAAGTTATATTCTACAATGTTTTTATCAACCTCTATGCATTTCAAGGTAATTGATTGCTACTTTCTATCCAGTTTGTCACTCTAGCAAGACATTTTGCACATACGTCAGGAACTCGGCCTTTCACTATTTTCTACGTATATTTCTAGATATACCAGTGTTACAATGGTAGTTTCTGGTTTCGGAAAACTGCACATGACAGCTTGAGACTGGACATGTGCAAAGGGGCAGATGTTCCCAACACTACCTTATTAAGACTAAAAAGGCATTTAGGTTTGAATAAATAATCAATATACATCTCTTGTGTCTACTGTCGAATGACTATACTTTCTGAGCTTTAACCTTTGTCCCAGTAATCATTATGTGTCTTACTGAATTAATGTGGATATCAAAATACCTAATGTAATAAAACAGGAAGGGACATAAGCACTGCTCGATCCTGCAGAAACTCAATTAGGTAAAAACCTTAAATTATTGTTTACTCTAATTGTAAAAAGGTAAAAGAAATACTGGATATGATAGAGATGATGCTAAGAAGAGGAAATCTAATACTACTAGTGAACTGTATAAACTACAAAGAGTTTAAACGAGGAATTATATTCTACTGAAGCTGAAATCATAGTCAAAACAAAATTAAAAGAGAAATAAAATAGAAATAAAAATAAGTGCAATAAGAGATGATGCTGTATTGTAAAGAAATATGGGAAAGAAATCTTACGGTATTTTTTAATCATAATAGAGCATGGAACCAAATGCAGAAAGCACCATAGGAAAAAGGAAGAATAAAAAACTGGAAAAACAACAGGAATGATAATATGAAGAGATTCATATGAGAAAAGATATGAAGGACAAGCAATAATGTGATGGTTACATGAAAAAAAAAGATGAGATAAACAATAAAGGGTTAGAAACAGAGACTAAAGGAGTAACAAACAAATCTTAGGATTAAGAGATGATTAAATAATTAAAAATAAAGAATAAAGGCGAAGATAATGTCAAGGACGAAAGATAAAGTCATATATGAAATAAATAGTGAAGAATACAAGACGGCAAGACTGAGAAACAACAAGTAGGCTCTAGTGGGTCTCATTTCACGTAAACAAGGAATTTTCAAAAGGCAAAAACTCAACTAAATCTACTCCAAAGGTTATAATATCATTACTGAGCTCACACAAGATAATAAAGACTTAATGCTACATACCAATTATGGTCAAAATGCAAATATACTTGCTAACTAAAATTACTATGTAAATATCAGAATTTTTTTTAGAAATATGATAAACTTAGCAGATGGCAAATACAAATTAAAAGGACCATGATTCAGTTTTGTCCAAGATCTTCAAACTTAATAATAGCAGCCCACAATCATGCTGAAATCTAACTACATTCACTTAAGTACAAACCAAATCTGGCTAAAATCCAGTGAGACTTCTTTTTAGAGCTCTAAAAAATGAAGCAGTAAATTGTGAGGCATAAAAAGTGGCAGGCAAGATACAGAATAACTGATAAAGGATAGAGTTAAAAGACATCCCTGGTGAAGGACAGTAGATAAATAATGAAAATACAGCATCCAGGATCAAGGTCAATAACTACGTTAAAAGGTGAAATAAAAAGTGAAGGTTGAGAGGTAAAAGCCAAAGATAAGACGGTGATAGCCGAGATATCCAAGCTAAGGCATACTAGTGCGGAAGAAGACGAATCAACAAATCAAGTGAACTCTTCCTCAAACTGCAAATGTTCAAAAACAGAGTTGTAGCAGACTGACACCCCAAACTCCAACTACATCCATCCCTTGCTTTATGTGGGGGGTTGTGTTTTGCGAAAACCTTGCACAAAGAGAAATCGTATATAGGAAACCAGTAACTTATAGAGAAAAATGGGATGTGTGCATCAAATTCAAAGTCAGCACTAGTGAATTCTTCTGTTACCTTCACATTATGTAGCTCTGGTATTAAATAAAAGTATATAGCCATCCTTTGCTTGCTTGAAATGGCTCTGGCTCAACCACACTGTCTACAGTCTTCACATAAATGCTCAAAAATTTTCAGAGCTTTAGATATGAGCTGAAGGTTACTAAGGCTGTCCTGCAGCCAGGCAAAGTTCACATGACATTTTTAGCTAATGTGAGCACAGAACTAGTCACTGTTATAATTACCCAGCTACCTAATTCTTCAATTGGGAGAAGCACTCTACAAAAGTGGGAGACAGCATAAAGGCTTCAGTATTCTGTACTACGTCCAAGAACAGTTTAATTTCAACACTGCACTACAGTAATGATATAAAACAAATTCAAGGCTACTTGGTATCTTATTCTTAAAATCTATGAATGTAACAACCAAATTTTGAAAGATGGTCCATAAAACTATATCATTCTGATTTTTCTAGTCCCTGCAACCAAAAGTAAAATAGATAACAAAAAAGTAAATGAAACATACTAGCATGGTGAAGTCAATGCAATTACAAAGCTGTATTCCTGGGTCATCTACAGTAAGATTTGGAAGCCAAGTTTCCAGTGAACAGCTGACAGTTCATGCATGTCTCCAATCCCTATTTCCTTTTCAAACAGATCAAGATAATATTGTTCCATGGACCCCATAGGAGGCTTACATTCATATTCTCAAGACACCTGTTGTATATCATAGGCATATCAAATGCTGATCTTGAACGAATCAAAAGGGACACATCTGCTTACAAATTGCCACGGTAAATAACATAATATAATTCAGCACTGCACGTCTAATTTCATGAAGTTGCTATGATGGAGAAGAAGCTGTGTTAGTAGGCATGTACAGTAACCCAGAACTTGTAGTGGTGGCAGTAAGTTCATAGAGATAGCGTTATGATGAAAATACAGTGATGCAATACTTCTGTAATGTCAGTCACTCTGCAGTGAACCTAGAAACTGTACTGATGGTATCTGTAGTGCTGACTACAATTTCATAGTATTGTTGGTGATCTTATGATGATGCTGAATATCTAATGACTGTGATGACTCTAAATAGACACCAAGATTCTGCAGTCACCTTGAAGGCTTAAGGCTTACAGCAGTAATATCAGAACAATAGTGATAAGAACGTAACTTACACGCTGTACTAAGTGCATTTGGAATAAACTTTTTTCAGATCTTTCTTTTTAGTTAAGCACTAGTAAACTGACATTACTGCTCTTGCACTATTGCTCACTGTGTTGAATCCAACATCCAGTTCAATGGCTAACTTGGATTTCAACAGACATAAGTTTTTCCTTGTTTCCCAGCCCAGTTGAATAGCAAATTCTGGTTGGTTGGGATGCATTTATTTACAGTTTTATGGTTTACAACATTAGTTTTGAAAGCAATGAAAACAAACTGTACTCAACTCTTTAATTAATTCATCTAGCAAAAATGCCACCTGCCACTATCAAACAACGTACTGAATGTCTCCTCTGCACATCGCATATCCTTCTTATTTGCTATGGTAAGCTTGCACTGAATAATTTGCAACATTCAGGAATAGTTCTTTCACAATTAATCATTCCCTTCACTAAGAGATGGCTTCTTACAGTGCCCGACAAAGTAGTATCCAATATCAACTTAACAAGTCTCAAAGTCAAAAGCCACAAAGACGTGGATCTTTTAATTTCTTTTTTGTCAGAATCACACCAAAATTGGATTCATAAAAGCATCCCCAACAGACAGCCATCAAAACAGGCATTGAAAATAAGCTAAAAAAGATTATTAAAATTCGAAAGACAATCTAAACACGATGCCTCCATGGACAAAGAGCATTTACTTCTACTTACAAAATGATTATCCTAATAAAATTGCTTACAGAAATCATGCACCCAAATCTGACCCAGTTCATAAAGCACATTCACAGTAGGTACAAAAGGCAATAAGATGCTTTGGTTATAAAATAAAATTACTTGAAGTTATTAATTCAAAAAAGTTCAAACTGCGGAAGGGAGATCACACCTTCTCACAATCTCTCTAACTGGTCACTACATTGCCTTACTTAGCAGTATTGCAACCAATTAAACTTCACAAAAATTGCTTTGCAGATCTTAGGCCAAACAGACCCTGCTTCATAATTCCACTAACAATTTCTATGACAATTCCTACGTAAAAGAAACCTACCACTTTAGAAATTCTAAGAGTGAGTGTGTGATCTGCAATAAAGAAAGCAAATAACTTTTTATATAACTTAAACAAGTTCTTTAACAAGAATCAAAATTATCCAAAGAAAAGGATACTAACTTCAGTAAAATTACATGAAATAATTTCCCAAAACTAATGAGCACCTTACATATAATGAACTAATATCAAGATGGTTTGAATAAAGCTTACATTTGTGTCGTCGGGTACCCAGACGCAGGGAATTCCAATTTATTGTGTGGACGGTCATTGGTTGGTCTTCCCTGAGCTGGGAATGCCAGACGGAGGTTACTTCGACGCCCTGGAATTTAACAAAAAAAAAATTTAGAGCAGAGTAAACACTGGATAATCTTGTACAGCATATTTCTTCACAATAAGACTCTGAGAAATACTCAAAACATTTTTCTTAAAAGATGATTAATTGCCTGGTAAAGATTTTACATACTTTTTTAAACCCTGACAAAAAATGGCATTTTTTTTCCCCCTACATATTCGCCATTTCCTGCATTAGCGAGGTAGTGTTAAGGACAGAGGACTGACCCTTAGAGGAAAATACCTCGCTTGGCCACCTTCTCTGTTCCTTCTTTTGGAAAATGGCATATGAACAAAATTTTATCCCAGGATAGATATATCCTTCTTTTTTTTTTTTTACCATAGTTATTAAAACGCCTCGCACTGTTTCTTGGGTGACACTATTCTTGACCAGGTGCTCAGAGCGTTAGCCCTTGGAAATGTGCAGTAGTAAATACATTTCTGCCGAAAAAGAAACATTTATGGAGCTCCTGCAGTGGACAGGAAGCTGGTCATGCCCACTGAGAATGACCACAGGTCAAAAATTCTATGTAATGTGTGTATCTTTTGTGGGGCGAGACCAGGACAATTCTGAATGCTCTGTTCTGTGTGGTTTGCAGCTTTGTTATCTTTGCTTTGAAGGCAGTGGATAACCAAGCAACTGTGGCATATTACACTTTAGGGGTGGATTGGATAAACTGCTTGATTAAGATACTAAGGGATTTTTTCCCTGAATCTAGTTCCCGTGGGCATTCTGAGAGCTCTTACTCTTTTTATGGCATTAGTTTGTTGTTCGTGGTAAGGGAAGCAAATGTCACGTGTATCGTACGTGATACTTAGCATGACGAGTTTTGTGGATTGGGTGTGAATGAACATTCAGTTTCATGGCAAGGGACAGGTTTAATTCATGTCTGTCTGGGGTTAAAATGGTAACTGGAGACCAGTGGGGATGTAGATCTTCATGCATAGGTGAGTGTAGTGAATGATGAAAAGTAATATGTTTGTTGTTACTTGCATTGCAGTGATGTGAGTCTAAAGACATCAGCATATGAGAAAACTTTCACCCTGTGGTCTGCAGGAGGTGACTGAGGTCGTATAGACAAGACTGAAGTGGACTGACGAAAGAAATGTTCCCTAAGGAACTCTACTGTAGTGCTTGGGGATTTTGAAGACGAAGTCCTTGAGCACTACTTAGGCTGGGTAGCCAGGTATGACGATGGCTAACCATTTTCTGTCAGTGCTGAGGAGGGTGGTGAGGTATCTTAGTATGAAAATGTATCTGAGCAAAGTGACATTATTTAGTTGATATCTTTAGTCATCAATTCTGTGCCGGAGGGTGGTTGGTTGAAGCACTCTCTTTTTCTAGTGACCAACATGGGGAAACATGCCCCAATAAAAGCCACATCAAGTAGAAGTAAATGCAAAAGAAAAACAAATTAAAATCTAATCAGGGCTCTCCAGGTGTTTGTAGACCTGACTCTTAAAGGAATAAATGTTTTATGAACAGATGAAAGAAGGCAGAGAATTTCATGGATTAGCTGTCTGAAGGAAGCAGGAGGTATCATAACAACCAATCCTCAAGTGGCTGGTCTTCATTTGCACCGAATTGAAGAGAGGTGATGCCAGGAGAATTAATAAGATGGTGTAATGTAGTACTTATGTGACTGGGTCTAAAGATATGATGTGGATCAGTTTTCAAAGAGTTTGGATAATAAAGATTGCAATGGGAAAGAGCGGAATGAGGAGGAGGAGGAGTAAATATATGGTAACTTTCAGAGTTTTGATCTGTTAGTTGAAGGAATGGTATGGGTCATAACTGGCACTTCAGCAAACATATTAACAGTCATACTTGGTCCTGCAGCAGATATGGTACTGGTCATGCCTGGTGCTGTAACAGACAGGGTGCAAGGTATTGGATGCAACTTGTGCTGTAGAAAACAAGGTACTGGGCATACCTGGTGCTGTACAAGACACAGCAAGGAGTCGTATCTAGTGCAGCAGGAAACACTGTAAAGGGTCATACCTGGTGCAGCAGCAGAACGGGTAAAGGGCCGTACCAGGTGCTTCAACAGATATGGTAAAAGGTGGTCCTTGTTGCTGTGAACAAATGGAGAAAAAAGGTTGTACCTAGTGCCACAGGAGACATGGCAAAGGGTTGTACCTGGTGCTGCAATAGACGTGGTAAAGGGTCGTACCTGGTGCTGCAGCGGACATGGTAAAGGGTCGTACCTGGCACCACAACAGACATGGTAAAGGGTCGTACCTGGTGCTGCAGCGGACATGGTAAAGGGTCGTACCTGGCACCACAGCAGACACGGCAAAGGGTTGTACCTGGTGCTGCAGCGGACATGGTAAAGTGTCATACCTGGCACCACAACAGACATGGTAAAGGGTCGTATCTGGTGCTACTACAGACACGGCAAAAGGTTGTACCTGGTGCTGCAGCGGACACGGTAAAGGGTCGTACCTGGTACCACAGCAGACATGGTGAAGGGTCGTACCTGGTGCTGCAGCAGACATGGTAAAGGGTCATACCTGGAGCTGCAGCGGACATGGTAAAGGGTTGTACCTGGTGCTGCAGCAGACATGGTAAAGGGTCGTACCTGGAGCTGCAGTGGACATGGTAAAGGGTCGTACCTGGTGCCGCAGCATAAATAGCAAAGGGTTTTACCTGGTGCTGCAGTAGACATGGTAAAGGGTCATACCTGGTGCTACTACAGACATGGCAAAGGGTCATACCTGGCACCACAGCAGACACGGTAAAGGGTTGTACCTGGTGCTACTAAAGACATGGCAAAGGGTCGTACCTGGTGCTACTACAGACACAGCAAAGGGTTGTACCTGGTGCTACTACAGACATGGCAAAGGGTCGTACCTGGTGCTGCAGCAGACATGGCAAAGGGTTGTACCTGGTGCTGCAGCAGACATGGTAAAGGGTCGTACCTGGTACTACTACAGACATGGCAAAGGGTCATACCTGGTGCTGCAGTGGACATGGTAAAGGGTCATACCTGGCACCACAGTAGACACGGTAAAGGGTCGTACCTGGTGCTACTACAGACAAGCAAAGGGTCGTACCTGGTGCTGCAGAAGACATGGTAAAGGGTCGTACCTGGTACCACAGCAGACATGGTAAAGGGTCGTACCTGGTGCTACTACAGACAGGGCAAAGGGTCGTACCTGGTACTACTACAGACATGGCAAAGGGTCATACCTGGTGCTGCAGCGGACATGGTAAAGGGTCGTACCTAGCACCACAGCAGACATAGTAAAGGGTCGTACCTGGTGCTACTAAAGACACAGCAAAGGGTCGTACCTGGCACCACAACAGACATGGTAAAGGGTGGTACCTGGTGCTACTACAGACACGGCAAAGGGTTATATCTGGTGCTACTACAGACATGGCAAAGGGTCGTACCTGGTGCTACTACAGACACGGCAAAGGGTCATACCTGGTGCTACTACAGACACGGGAAAAGGTCGTACCCGGTGCTGCAGCAGATATGGTAAAGCGTCGTACCTGGCACCACAGCAGGCACGGTAAAGGGTCATACCTGGTGGTACTAAAGATACAGCAAAGGGTCGTACCTGGTGCTGCAGCGAACATGGTAAAGGGTCATACCTGGCGCCACAGCAAACATGATAAAGGGTCGTACCTGGCACCACAACAGACATGGTAAAAGGTCGTACCTGGTGCTACTACAGACAGGGCAAAGGGTCGTACCTGGGGCTACTACAGATACGACAATGGGTCATACCTGGCATCACAGCAGACATGGTAAAGGGTCGTAACTGGTGCTACTAGAGACATGGCAAAGGGTTGTACCTGGTGCTACTACAGTCACAGCAAAGGGTCGTACCTGGTGCTACTACAGACAGGGCAAAGGGTCGTACCTGGTGCCACAGCAGACATGGTAAATGGTCGTACCTGGCACCGCAGCAGACACAGTAAAGGGTCGTATCTGGTGCTGCAGCAGACATGGTAAAGGGTCGTAGCTGGTGCTACTACAGACACGGCAAAGGGTCGTACCTGGCACCACAGCAGACATGTTAAAAGGTCGTACCTGGTGCTGCAGCAGACATGGCAAAGGGTCGTACCTGGCACCACACAGAGATGGTAAAGGGTCGTACCTGGTGCTGCAGAAGACATGGCAAAGGGTCGTACCTGACACCACAGCAGACATGGCAAAGGGTCGTACCTGGTGCCGCAGAGACGCGGCAAAGGGTCGTACCTGGTGCCGCAGCAGACGCGGCAAAGGATCGTACCTGGCACCACAGCAGAGAGGGGCAAAGGGTCGTACCTGGTGCTGCAGCAGACATGTTTAGGGACCCAGGCCTGTTGTTATGTCCCGTTTGCTGTGGCTGTTCCGCCATCCTCTCGGGTCTAATAGCCGGGCACTAACGCGGATACGGGCGGCTCGCTATTCCTTCGCGGTCCCGGGAGCTCCCATTTTCCACTGTGGTTTCCGTCCTGGACCACTGAGACACCTCCAAAGCTCAGTAATAAGTACTGTAAGTTATCATCTTCCCGAGTTGTCAATAGCCCCCGTCTGCCTCTGGATACGAGCCTAAAAGTATTTTTTTGGCGACCTTTCTCAATTTATATTCTCCTAATTTCCAAGCCCCGTCTGATAATTTTGGACCCGGTTGAAGTTATAATAATTTTGGTGTCTCGCTCATTACTTCGCAATTATAATAAGTAGCTGGTTTTTATATCTTAGATATTACGAGGGTAAGACTATTTTCAAAACTCAGTTGTCTCTGTTTGGACTAGTTTGTATAATATATATAAATCTGAGAGCGTGGCCTCCTCGTCTTTAGAGAATTTCGATGGCACAATAAACATTCCCGCGACATAATAGCCATGATTTCTAGAAGTACTTATCGCCCATATCCCGTTTTTTTTTTCTATTTATAGAATATTCGGTTAAGCAGTTAACCTCACACATATTTTCCTTGTATATCAAGCATTCCAGTCGACACATTTTCCATTCTATGATATATATAAATTAACCTAAGTCTCCTGGACACATGCCATTCCCGACAGCTCAAAATCTATATTCTTTAGATGAGATATAGCCGTAATATAAACTACTATTCGTATTTAAAGAACGGGAGACTGACTCCCTAATTGACATTTTCTAATTCTTATAAATTTGTTTTTGTATTACATGCAAATTACGGTTAAGCATTCTACTGTAGATCAGTCTTGCCCTATGGATTAAACGCCCCTTTAGACCAGCCGCCAGCAGAGTATATATACGACATATAAAAGAGAAGATAATGAAAAAGAAATGTATATATATATATAAACACTGGGACATCACTGCATTGAATTACGATGGCAATCTTGTTGGAAGCGGAATTACTCATCGTATTTCACGAGGCTAACACAAGAGGTTGTAGGGAAGTTGAGGGCGTAGTGAAGGTGCAGTTTAAGGCGAGGCGGTGTAGTGAAGATGACCCTTGACCTGAACCGTAAGGTCTAAACAACCATAGCAATTAGAATGGAATTGTTTGTGTATTATGGTCACCTGCTCTCACTAAGAGCGGGGAGTAATAAACTTTACATATTCTCAGTAATATATAATAAACACCGAGCAGTTCCTAAGTAGTTAAGATAAAAGATAACAGGACGTAATCATTGCCAGATGCATTTGCAACAGATTAACTCAAAGACAATAGCGTAAAATCGCTTTAAATTCTCAGTCTTTGCTTAAATTTTGTTACTTGTGTGTATATAAATGGCTTTAATATAAATTTATGATGTATTTATCCTCCATTGATATATTCTGTAATGATTACGTATGACAATTTTCATGCTTTGCTTCACATAAATTCCAAGATTCGAAAAGCCAGTGTTGGTCATACTTAGAATATTACTTATCATTAAGTACATGGAAAGAATTCAGACGGGAAACTTTAATGTGGTTAAAGCCAAGGAAATTTCCTTATTCATTAGCTAACAAAAAATGATTTATATTGAGGTATTAAATGAGTAAATACGACTTATATATGAATGAAGCACTGGATCAATAGTTCGAATCTGGTTTGGTGGGAGTTCGAAGCGCGACTGAAGCAGAGAGAGAGAGAGACAGAGAGAGAGAGAAAGAGAGAGAGCGAGAGAGAGAGACGGTGCCGCTGCTGCAAGCTTCCAATCCGCACCAGAGGGAAGAAAGATATCTTTAAGACTTTTTTTTTCTCGGTAGTGAAGAGAGGAGGACGGACATCTTGACCAGCCAAGAGAGATGGGGGTTGACTACATCAGCTACGCTTATGCTGCCGCCGTGGCCATGGGAGGAGTAGTGGGCTACGCTAAAGCTGGTGAGAGGCATTATGGTGGTCGTCCTTTCTTCCCCCCCCCCCTTATCAGTGGCTGTTATCATCATGCAAGCACGTTATCAGTTCTCCCTGGCATCCATATTTTATGTTCCTTTCCATACCAAATAAATGCCTTGATTTAGTACTAATCACTTGTCACCCTAAGCAGGATCAGTCTCTATGTCATCAGGAACTAATAGCTTATTTTGCCGACAGACATATAGGCACATGCGGATCAGATGATATCGAGTAGATGACATTGCTTGATTTATTGCTAGTGTATCAGTAGGTCCATATTTTGTGATAAATCAATGTTTTTTGGATGAATTTGGGTGGTGCACGTAATTAATGGTGACTCGATGATATAGCCCACTCAGATTGGGGGTAGGTTCTGAAGGACAGGGACAGAGATAATTTTTTTCACCAAACCAGACTTAGCCTGGCCTACCCGAGCTTTGTCTAGTATACATGAACAGTGTAACACAAGCTATTTTTGCATACCTTACGTTACCTTAATTAGTATATGTTAACCCGACGTACCAACATGATTGAATACTAAATTCGGCAGGTACCACAAGTAGCTTTGAGAAGTGACTACTAATATTTCTGATATGTCGCATAATTCGTAAACTAGAAAAATATCAGTAAAAGGCTGTTATCTTGTATCTGTTGGTTCGTACAAACCTAAAAGTGAAGAGGGTTATGAAGGAGACTGTTTCTTTGAAATATAAAGAAATAAGGTTATCCTTTAAATATGACTAATGTAATTGATGGTATGATACTTATTTTATAAACCATCTTACGAAAACCATATAATTAATATATGTTTTGAATTTTCACTTGTGTATTATCACAATGTATAGATGATAAAAATGTAGCATGTGAATGTCGCAGCAAAGATATTAATGCACATGGTTTGTAGAGAGGACATTCCGATCTGCTTGTTCATTTACAATTTTTTATTTTTTTGTTTACCATGCTTTCATGCTTTTTTTTATATCAGGTATTCTTTTGTAGAGATGATGTTAGACATTGCAGGTTACGGCATTAGATCTCTAATGGTATTGAGGCTCGAGTAAGTATTCATTGAGATTTATGGAAATGACCATGTCAGAACACATCATGCTTTTGTTTTGGTGAGAAGCATGACATATTTATTGGACTTTGGTCTCCTTGTCTGACTGGAGAATGTTTTGTGTTGATACTGGTTGTGATTAGAGTTTTCTTGAAGTGGTTGTATTTTGGAGGTAGAAAAATTTGTTGACTTTCCTTAGGGTGGCACTTTGTCCTAGCAACCACTGTGTCAGAAACGTAAGTGTAAATTTGAAGTCATTTGCTGAATGCTGAATTTTAGGTTTCATGAATTACTAAAACAAAACAAACATGGTAATTAAAGAAGCTTATTGTCATTTTTAGCAGAGTGGAGTGAATCCATCTCTTCTATGAAAACAGATTGTTTTGAGTCTCTTGGTACTGGTATTGTGTAGTTTCGGTCACAAGGACAAGTGGCTAAACTGATATATTACCCCAAATTTATCCAAACCTAAACTAACTTAACCAAACCCAGGTTAGGTTTGGTTGTGCTGACAATGCTATGCTAGTCTAAGGTAAGTTAGGGTGTTAATTTTTCTCCCTTTTTTTATTTTTACATGCAGTTTGAAGGCCCCACCAACTTCGTGGGGGACAACCAGGAGTAACTGTCTTGTACTGTACACCATCTTCACCACTCTAGATCAGCTACACATAGTGAAAGGAATGTTTTAAAGCCAGTTTTATCCAAATCCATCCAGAAACAGCAATGCCTGGCATAGTGAAAGGAATGTTTTAAAGCCAGTTTTATCCAAATCCATCCAGAAACAGCAATGCCTGGCCAAAGTGTACTGTTTTACCTTCTCATGATAGTGATTTGAGGGTGTTTCATGATAGTGATTTGAGGGTGTTTCAAGATTATAATTTCATTTAGGTAGGCTAGGGTTAGGAGGGATGGAGGCCCCTATGTACAGTTGGTTGAATTTAATGCTTTAACCCAGTACGTTCCCTGCACTCACAAGAGATTGTGAAATTGCAAATCATCTGATTCTTTTATTTCGTGTTGAAATTCTGAGCATATTTACAGTATTAAGCATGAACTTTTCCATGAATTTTTTGAGTGCAAGACTTGCATCTATCGTCTCATGATTCGAGCATGCTGTTATGTGTTTTATGTATGCCTCAGGATCTCGATTGCTGAGCCTGTTCACTCGATTACTTGGGGAGTAGCAAGTTGTGTTCATTTTTCATTCAGTTTAATGAACTGTTGGAGAAAGGAGTCTTGGTGTTGACTAGAAGAGTAACCAACAGATATTATATTTATCCATTGGTCGACCTAATTTTGACCTAACCAGTCTATATTTGATTGATGTTTTCATGGTGGAAAAGTCCGTGAAGAGCCATGATAAGCTGTTCATTCCCCAGAAGTTTGTATTTTATTGCTATTATTTGGGTAGGCTTGTGACGTGATGTGTACCGTGTCCAAAGATTGGTTGATGTTTCAAGCCAGTTTATACCTAGTGAATATACATTCAAGATGTAGGTATGAGAATGATTCTTGTATTTTATTCATGTTTAATTGTTAAATTATTTTTTGCCATAACTGTAGCCAGTGAAGTTGTGTATGCTTATTAGTTGCAGAACTTATCATTTACCTTATTATGTCTTAGTCACGAGAAGGAAATCTTTTTGTAGAATGACCTTAATATGGCACATATTTTGAATGCTGTGGACTTTACAGGCAGTGTACCTTCTTTGGGAGCTGGGTTGCTCTTTGGCTCGCTCCTGGGGTATGGTGCTTATCAACTAAGTGAAAACCCAGCCAACTACTACCTGACCCTGGGCACCAGCACTGTCCTGGGTGGTATTATGGGGATGCGCTTCCTCAACTCTGGCAAGTTTATGCCTCCAGGTTTGATTGCAGTTATGAGGTAAGTT
The DNA here is from genome assembly GCA_038088735.1 of Panulirus argus. Taxonomy (NCBI): domain Eukaryota; kingdom Metazoa; phylum Arthropoda; class Malacostraca; order Decapoda; family Palinuridae; genus Panulirus; species Panulirus argus. The sequence continues at coordinate 527 of JAYMFT010240866.1, read as the reverse complement.
TTATGAGTTTTGATATATAGAACTAAGTAAAGGTTTATTTGCATGTTGTATGCTATGCTAACTTGATAGTGATGTCTTGCTAGAGTCCCTGAAGGTAGACATTTAATGCAGTATATACTGGCACTCCTCTCTCATTGCACATCTGCCTTTCCTTCATCTTTGTTGTTTGTTTGTAACTTGTTTTTTAAGCTTTGTGAATTTCAACTGTAGAACGAACGTTGAAGCTGTAAATTATATTTATTCATTCAAACTCATTTCTTTTACTTGGACATGACTGGGATTGACAGCAGAACAACACACAGTATGTTGTCGAATTATGCTAGGCACAAAGTTTCTGTTGCCTGATGAAGTTTGTAGTGGTTAGCATGCTGCAAGACATTATAGTCCACATCAAGGCCAGGCCCTAATTGAAATATAGAGAGAATTGAGAAAGGGGGATAAACAGAAAGGGAGAGTATTTACAAATTTTTGAGAAAGTGAAAAACATGTCTCTTGAAATGAGCCAGGTCATAGTTATTGGGAAAGAC
>JAYMFT010240856.1:0-11053 GCA_038088735.1 Panulirus argus | reverse complement strand
ATATATATATATATATATATATATATATATATATATATATATATATATATATATATATATATATATACCAGAATGAAGTTGTTGACTATAATTCGTGATTCTTTAAAAATTACTCAGTCAGATCCTCTGCAATTAATTTCTTGATTGATCAATCTGTGCGTTATAAGTGTAACCGTCCATTACAAGGGTGTCCCTGGAACCTCTGATACCAATTACTCTACAACAGAACCTGGAATTAGTCTCATGTCTGATTCATTGGCACTGTCATGAATACGTTCAGAGATACTCTGATATTAAGGATGCCAATAACACAGTCCTTAATACGTTCAGAGATGGACTGAAATGAAGAAGGCCCTGAGTGTTTATTGAAATATCTCGCTTGACCAATGATATTAGCGATGTTGCTTTTGATAAAGAAGGGTCGCCTTGCAGGTGATGAAAACCAGGTGTTGTGGAAACGACCTAACACGACATTAAGGGGTTTTACAAAAGGCTTTTGATAAAAACCGGACGATGAAAAGGAGGAAATACCAAAATCGTCTTCATGATTTTTCATATTATTCATCACCCAGCCAGTTCCAGCGTCGCCAAATTCAATGATTTCTTTTTTTTGTATTCATCATTCACAGCCAGTGTTACCAGCTGCGAGTGTCTAGTCAACCCTTTTATATTTTCCAGCCAGTAATTAAAAGGCATCGGGGAAGAGGCTTGAGTGTATGACTTCATCCTGCTGAACCTGATTCCTCTGACATCTAATTTTTGTCCGAGTCAGACAATGGGGAGGAGAAAAAAATAACAATTATCAGTGGCAGGCAGAACCGAATGGATAAAAACGAAGGGTAAAAAAAAGTTATAAAGTGGCTGTGAAAGAACGTGTTGGAGGAGGTATTGTTGCGGCGGTGGTAACAATGTGGAGGCGCACCTTAAATGCACTGTGCACCGATGACCACCTCACTTAAAATCTCTCTCTCTCTCTCTCTCTCTCTCTCTCTCTCTCTCTCTCTCTCTCTCTCTCTCTCTCTCTTTCTGGTAGATTGGTAGGTGGGGTTGTAGGTGGCAGGCGGCCACCGACCAGGGAGGTGCTGCCTTACCTGGGTATCGGGAGGATTAGAGACGGAAGCCCCAGTGAACGGGGACTTCAGTGACTTTCAACTTTCATTCTTTTAGCCAAAGTGGCTATCTTTTCTATTCTGTCTCACCCACTCGTTGGAAGCTGGCTCTCAGTCTATGAACATACAATCTCTCAGTCTCATAGATAACACTTGACAACACGTAACTCACACAACTCGCTCTTCGTAACTCTAAATTTTTCCCGCGGTGAGCGCTACGCGTTAGCCCTGCCTTTTGTAAATAGATGTAAGAACTCGTAAGTACGTATGTACCCTTTATCTCCGGCCTCTTATATTTCATTAGGAATGTAAATTTCTTCTACGTGTATCTGCCAAGAGATATAAAGCATATAAAGTGTTTGTGTGTGTGTGTGTGTGTTTGTGGTATAACATGACGGGTGAATTTCCATGGCTGAGGTGGAGTCTGAGAGGAAGGTGTCATGTGTGGAAGCTCCACCGTGGTCCTCCACCTCGTCTTCCACCCCTAACCCCTTCCCTCACATGTCCTCAATTATTCTGTACTACTGATTGGATGAAATATTTCTTTTCACAAAAAAAGAATTTTCTTAAACATTCTATAAGATACTTTAGATTTTTTTACGATTTTTTTCTTTTTGGGGGGTGGAGGGAATATTCAGGTAACTCCCGTTCTTCGAGTTATCACAACCTTGTCCCATTATGGAATAAAGACGAAGAAAATGGAAGAAGGATTAGATAGATCAGGATTCCCGTTCTCGATCCATCAAAAATAACAACACTGGGCCGACTGGGAAGAAAATGGAAATTAGTTGACAGGTTCAAAGGTGATCTGGGGGGAGGTTTATGGGGTGGGGAGGGGTTCAAGAATGAGGATTTAGAAAACAGAAAGAGTGAATCACACACGGTGTGTGTGTGTGTGTGTGGAGACAGCGAGGACAGAACATATGTGTAACTAACCATCATTCCCTGTTGCTTACATTCCCCCAAATCATATATGCTTTTCAGCTATACTTCCACATTCGTGTAAGGCAAGTCGAAGGCTATATTTGGCCCGTCCGATGATACGGTGGAGGCGACCAGCCCAGCGTGCGACCAGCAATTGTTTACTCCCGACACACGACGAAGATTTAATGTCAAATTTTACCTTCGCAGGAAAACAAATATATACACATCTCGGGCTCCGTATCACACAGCTTTGTTTCAGCAAAGATGATTTCTGAAGTAATAATAGAATCTGACTCTGGCGTTCCCTTATTGTGTAAAATCATTTATATTTTTTCTTCTTATTCTTCGCCTTGTGTCTAGATGCGGACACAACTTGTGGGCTTTGGCTCTCTCTCTCTCTCTCTCTCTCTCTGAATGAATACATGGGAGTACACAGGGAAAACAAATGACACAACATAAGGTCCGCTGGCCCATGTCTACAAGCCATCTGTCCATATACGAACCAAAGAAAACGGCAACGAGTGAAAGAAAGAATAGAGTTGACAAGAAAATAAAGAATGCCGATGATGAAATTACGATATCCCATAAGAGAGAACTGGAGAACGAAGGAAGAAAGAGACAAACTATAGAAAATCTGAAAAAGAATCCTTAAGTTATCATTTTTCTTACAGGGACAAAACACAGTGATAAAGAAAACGGGAGATCGGACCTGTCATAGTGAGAGAAAAGTAGAAACCTGGCTTGAAGAAACCATGCAAAATGTTAACTGAGCAATGATAATCAGTAGTAAGCTCAAAATGCATGGAGTGATTTAATCAGGTGATTAACTATTTAACCAACGTGACGACAATGTTATCACAGACATTGAGATATCGGAAAAATATAATAATCAAAGTAACCGTCAGCCTGAGGAGGAAAATACATATGCAAATACGCAGTTACCAGGCGCCACACGCCCACCACCCATCCTGACCCACTGGGAAATAATCCTCCTCAACTCTTGTCTTCTTCAGAAGTTTCGTGTTTCCTCCACCTCCCTAACATAAGGTTCTTCCGATCCTACCTCACCTCTCTCCCCATCCACCATCATGTCTTCCCTCTCCACCTTCCCCCTCAGTCTTCTCCTCCACCTCTCCTCTCCAACATCTCCTTTTCTCCCTCCACGCCCTTTCCAGCCATCACATAGCCTCGTCATCTCTTCAAACCCTCCTCCCTTCCCCTAACCCCTCCTCTCTTCCCTCCAGTCTTCCCTAACTCGATGAAACAAGAAGAACAATAAAAATGAATACAAAGAGGAGTAAAAATATTATTCCCGTCGGTCAGAAACAAACCTTATGCAAAAGGGCTTGGGAAGGCTTGGACATCTAGAGCTATTTTCTGTAAAAGAAAACAAAAAGAGTTTTCGAAGAGGCGTAAAAGAAAGTTTCAGTAAAACAGATAAACTAGATAATTTTGCTGACAATTTCCACACGTTAGCCTGTACCTGAAGTTGCTGAGACAAAGGTAAAGGAAAGGAGATTTGACACAAACTTGGGCAAAAGTGTTTTCAGCAGTCATTGATGGATGGATGGATGGATGGATGGATAGCCACGGATAGATGGATGGTCTTCGACAGATAATCATGGATGGATGGATGGATACTGGATACTGAAAGAGACTCACAGAATATTGGAACAACTACCTTCAGATATATTCAAGTTGAAGACCATCAATACAATTCACAACACGGACAGACATGTACTCCAACGACATCAGATAAGAAAGAAAGTAGCATATGAACATATTTCAATTCCTTATTTTCAGGTGTGGACCTCTTCCCCCGAGTAATCCAACTGTCTGTATATTAGATCAGAATAGATTCTCCTCATTTACACTCTCCTACAGAATATCCACGTCAAGAGGCACTCCTTCATGGCTACTTTCTGTGGGATGGTTTAGCCGGTTGGGAGTGCTTTGTGGGGAGGGGTCTTCTGCTTTACTATGGAGCCTCTGTCTTAATAGATCTGGGATCTACTGTGACTGTCCTCCGGCTGATAACCTCGTCACAGACCATCAGGTTTTCTGTTATCTGTCCTTCCCATGTACTCGTGTTTGCTCCTTCCACCTCCTCCTTCTAGCTTCCTCCCTCCCTTTACTTTACCTTCTTTCATTCCTCCCTCCCTTCCCACTTCCATGCCAGCCTCTCCTTCACTCCCTCACTCTTCCTTTCGTCCCACCAGCCTCCAGAAATGACCGGAACTCAGACAATCCGTCCACCATTACATCCTCCACGCTCGCCAATTACCGGCTCTCCGGTAATGTAATTATCGGTTGCCGTAAATCACCCTGCCATTAACCGGCCCCTCCGCTATTGTCATCCGTAGACACGCGTGGGTTACCGGAATATCTTCCTAGGGAGGTCGTAAATATGCTAATTTGGGATTTAGGCTGAGATTTTCTCTACCATTCACCCGTTCTCTGATTTCCAAGGATTAGGCCAAACTCTCCCCATTTAATCTCACCCATTGTCATGATGTTCTGAAGACTAGGGCAGCGCCCCATTTTCTCTGCCATGGGTTTAGTTGATGCCTAGATTTACGATGGGGTTGACTGCGTTAAAAGATTATTGAAAGTAAGGATTCATTGACTAATACTCTCGTCTGCTATCAAGTTGAGCATTCGGCTTCACAGAAGTTAAGCATGTCATCGCTACGGGGGCAGAGGGTTACACGCCAAAAAGCTTAACGTGTTTATTTATAAGGTTATACATGATGCTTTTATGCATTGCTTTTCACTGGTTATGCACTGCCATTTAGTTATTCCTTGTATAACATAAGAAAAAAGTATAGATATTCCTGTGTGTATATATATATATATATATATATATATATATATATATAGGAATATGTTTTGTTCCCTGTTTATTATGTTCCAACACGAAGAAGAAGAAGACAATGAAAGATGCATCCGTTCGATAAGAACTAGAATGGAAATGAGACAAGGAGGAATCTGGGAGGGAACAGGCATCATAAACATAAACAGAAGAGGGTGCACGTCGCGTAATCGCTTGCTTCTTCCAGACAAAGGAGGGAAGAGAGACTCTGTTATCTCCGGCCTGTACTAGGAGGAGGAGGGGACAGAAGCTATAATCCTCTGCTTTGAAGACTTATAAAAGGGCACAGGCGATGTAATCCCTCGCTTGTTACGGAGCGAGGGAGGGAGCAGAAATCTCCTGCTTGTGTTAAACGAAGGTGGGTACAGATACGTAGCTCCCTGCTTATACAAGACGAGTGAGGAGGTAAACGCTGTAATCCCTTGCTTTGATAAGACGGCAGAGGGAGGCAAACACTGTAATCCTCTACTTGTATACAAAGCAAAAGGGGAAGACAGGCTTGTAATCCCTAACTTGTGCGAGACGAGGAGTCTGGGGTGAGGAAGGAGGGGGGGGGGACGGACGTACGATGAAATCCCCTGTATGTGAAAGCTCAAGAAGTTAGAGAGAGTAATCCCCTTGCTGAAGAAGGCGAAGAAGAGGACAAACAATGTAATCCCCTGATCGTATACAACTGTCCAGAAGGACAGACACTGTAATCCCTTACTTCTGCAAGACGAATGAGGCTGAAGACAAGCACTCCACCTCCCCAGCTTGTGCAATAGGATGCTCCTCCCTGCCTACGTACGAAGGTGTTCACGTTATGACCCTCCGGGGGCGCAAAATACACGGTGCAGTGATGGAGTGGGTGAGGCAATGACAGACAGACGGACCTACTACCCTCCCTTCTCTTTTTCCCACCTCGTCTCTCCAGGATGGAGAGAAGACTCGAATTCCACAGGGCCTCGGTAGTATTTGTTGGGGGTGGGGTGAGAGACAGACAGACAGACAGAGAGACGGGGCTGGCCTGGGGATAATGGGGAGGGTAGGAAGATACGTAGAGAGAGCGAGAGAGAGAGAGAGATCAGGAACAGTGATAGCTGACAGGATGATTACTGGCAGATGAACGCTGAAAGGATGTTGATAAAGCACAATAACAAAATACACACACACACACACACACACACACACGCACACACACACACAGCCTTCTTCAGTAGACAGGCTCGTATGAGACACTGGCGTAAATCATTTACGATACCTGCCAAAGCACTGAGACAATATGTGTAAAATAAAAAACAAAGAGGACCAGAAGTTTTATATCATTTTTGAGGTGAAAACTATGTGTAAATTCGGGGAATCTGAGAGGTGAGTGAAAGGGTGATGGAATGGGAAGTTGATGGAGTGTGGGAGCGAGGAGGGGAAAAAATATGGGGGTTGTTTGACGAGTGATAAGTGAGTGGAACACAGCGAAGAGGAGGGTGGTTGAAGTTGAGGGACTCGGTCAGTTTCGAGGTGTGAGGAGAAATGGATAGATGGACGGTCATGGGTGGATAGTCATGGATAGATGGATGGTCATGGATGGTCGCGGATGGATAGATGGATAGTCATGGATGGTTGGATGGATGGATGGATGGTCATGGATAAATGGACGCTCTTAGATGAATGGTCATGGATAGGTAATCATAGATGGATGGATGGTCATGGATAGATGGATAGTCATGGATGGATGGATGGTCATGGACGGATGGACGGCTAGACAGGAACTGATGAAAGAGAATGGCATATGTTTGGCTAGAGAGAGAGAGAGAGAGAGAGAGAGAGAGAGAGAGAGAGAGGAATCCTCCGAAGGAAGAGTGAACGACTGCGAGAAACGTGTGAGTTGGTGCGGGTCTTGGAGGGAGCCAGAGGTTCTGACGGCGTCGGGAGCCATAGTGATTGATCCAGTCCGCCTCCCTTCTGAAACGTGGGAACTGAGGTGACGGGGTAGGGAAGGAAAGGAGAGGAGGAACTAGGAAGGAGGAAAGCGGGATAGAGAAAAGGCGAAAATGGGACAGAAGAGGAAGACGAGAAGGAAAAGAAGAGCAGCAATGATGAAGAAGAAGAAGAAGAAGAAAAAGAAGAAGAAAAAAGAAAGAAAGAAAGAAAGAAAGTAAAAAGAAAGTAAAAAGAAAGAAAGAACGATAGAAAGTAAAATGAAAGAAAGAAAGAAAGAAAAAAGAAAGAAAGTAAAAAAGAATGAAAGATAGAAAGAAAGAAAGAAAGAACGAAAGAAAGAAAGAAAGAGAAAAGAAAGTAAAAAGAATGAAAGATAGAAAGAAAGAAAAAGAAATAAAGAAAGTAAGAAAGTAAAAAGAAAGAAAGAAAGGAAAAAGAAAAAGATGGATTAGACGACGAGGAAAAATAAGAAAGAGAAGAAACGTATTGAAATAATCTGCATTTTGTATTAGCATGATCGATGGTCTTGAGCTATGAAAAGAATCTTCGATACCATGAGACAACGAACCCTCTCTGAATACGAACAGCGCAGTTTATTCCAAAAGGGAACTGCTTCGAATCCTTGAGAGCGGGTCTTTGACTCACACGAAGGCATGCCGAAGACACGTACGGTGTCAGCTTCCAACACTAATATACGAGATGGCCAGGCTGAGACGTGGGGTGTTGTTTCTCTGGAGCGAGAAACACCAGCCAGGTCGACTGCAACACACAAGTATTGCTCTGAAGTTGTTCCAGGTGACGGAAATACTCGGCACAGTTGCAACACCAGCACAGCTGAAGTTGCTCTGGGTGACGGAGACACTGATTAAGTCGACTACCACACATAAACACTGTGTTGAAGACGATCGGTGGTTTTGACAGAAACGCTCGGTGTAACGGCAACACAAACACTCTGTGCTGAAGCTGCTCCGTGTGATGGACACTCTAGGTCGATTACAGTGCAAACACTGTGTTGAAAGTGCTGTTCAGATCGATTGCAACCCAAATACTGCGGCGAAGCACGCCGCCCGGGGTCGGCTGGTATCAAGCACGAGTGTGGGAAATGCGGTGTGGGGAAAAAATAATGCACTGGATGTGGGAAATGGACTGGTCGAGAAATGCCTTGAATGTAGGAAAGGCATAAATTGTGAGAAATAAACTGAGCTGAGGATATACAATGGGTTTGGGCAATACAATGATTGTATCAAATACACTTTGCACGAAATACATTGAGTGTGGGAAATGCATTAGGTGTAGGAATTGAAACGAACGCAGGGAATACAGTAAAAGTGCAGGAGAGGTAATAAATGTGGGAAATACAACAGGTGAACTGCACTAAGTGTAGGAAATATAATACATTAAGTGTGGGAAAGTGAGTGATTGTTGGAAATAAAGGGGCTGAAGGAAAGATAAAACACTAAGTGTGGGAAACACAGGCACCGTGGGAAATACGGTGAGTGTGAAGAAACATGCTACAAAATAACGGCAACAAATATAGTGAATGTGGCGATATACAATAGACGGACGTTCGAGAGATTTACAGTGAGTGTGGGAAATACAATGAATGGTATAACCACATCATCACGGTGGTGTAATCATGAGCAGGAAGAATGAGGTTGGTCCCGTGGGCCTCTGATACGTCCGCGGGCCCTCTTCTCATCCCACCGTCCATCAAACGCGGGAGAGGAGAGAGAGAGAGAGAGAGCTCACATGCCTCTATCCCCCAGTGGGAGGGGAGTTGATGCAATCAGTCTAATACGACGTAATGCCTGGTTTTCACCCCCTTACAATCACAGATCGTCCGGCTTACGGACTCCACCAAATGACATCATCCACTGAGACCCACATCCAAAAGAATCCACCACACACACACACACACACACACACACACACACACACACATATATATATATATATATATATATATATATATATATATATATATATATATATATATATATTGAGAGAGCTGACAGTCTTGTACTTAAATTAACCCCACATTGACCTGAGTTTCTCCTGTGTATATTACTTCTTATCTTTCCTTTCTGTCATTTTGCCTGATTTGATAAACGAAGTGATTACATATGGTCCATGAAAGCCTCGTTCAATGGTGCAGAATAATCAATTCCTCTTACATCTGAGACTATGAATTCGTATTGAAGAACGATGAATTTCCTCTTGATGTTCATGTGTTCTTTATCGTGATCACGATAAAGAACTCTGAATTCGTCTTGCATTAATATGTTCTTTATGATGTCCGCAAAAAAATAGAATGTGAATTCCTCTTATATACGGGCATTCTTAATTGAAGAACGCTGGATTTCCTTGTGAAGTTCATGTGTTCATTTATGTATTCGTGGTGAAGAACTGTGGCTCCGTTTTACGTTCGTATATTCTTACAGTCATGTTCGTCATGGGGAACGGTGAATTCCTCTTTCATTCATGCATTCTTTCAGTCAGTCACAAGAGTGAAAGCCGTTTCATCGATACCCAGGCAGACTTTCCTTCATCTTGGCGTCGTGCACTTACGGGATTTCTGGCGCTTCCACTTCGTATTCCAAGCCCGGCGAGCCTTCTGCATTTTTAAGCAGTTTTACTTAAGCTGAATTTTACAACAACGGCTTTCTCAAGCGCTGTGAGGCATTCAAAATCTGTGGATCTATTTAATCCACCTTTATCATTCACGTATATGTGATAATGTCCTAAATCTGTAGGTTAAACACGTTGGCTTTCTCCGTATTATTTTAAGAGCCTTTTATTTATAGCTAATATTCACAGTACGTGCGAACTGCGTATTAGTGACGATTGTACCGAAATTTGTGGACGAATGATTGTCTTGCCAGCCACGTCACAGTTATAAATTTAAAAAGAGGAGGAACTTCGACCACATTTGTGACCCCCTGTGACTTCGATTAATGTCTTGTTGATTCTTCTTTGGTGTGTGTGTGTGTGTGTATTATGCATTACGTCAGCTGGCAAACTGGTTATATCTGACTTCTCCCAACTGTATCCATGAGGTTCTTTCTTCCGTGTGTGGGACTGGGGTTCGATACCCGGCCTGCGTTCGAGGAGGAGGAGGAGGAGAAGGAGGAGAAGGATAGTGTTAGGAGTAAGCGTGAGGTTGTGAGAGGTGTGGGAGGGAGGTCAGAGACTCGAGCTCGAACGCGCGAGGGACCAGGTCGTCTCGGACACCAGCTAGCCCTCCATACAAACCCCTGGGCTGCACTGTCGTGGGGCAGGGAATCATTATCATTACCCCCGTAGGTCGTGACCAGAAGGGGCGGGTCACGGCGCTGCGTGTCTTCCTCGCCAGCAGGAATCTCTGTATTCGTCTGTCCCTCTCTGGTTGTTGTCTGATGTCTGTCACTGGGATCCAGTGATATATATATATATATATATATATATATATATATATATATATACACGTAGTTATGATAGACGGATACGCCCCCTTACAGTAACATTATTAACCAACAGTGGACTAACACGCAACTGAAGACAAGCCTGCACTAATCTCCCTCTCCCTTATCTCTCTCTGCTTATACTGTGTGCACATTTATCTCTTCATCGAACCCTGGCCTGTGGTCTCGCAGTCAGCAACGCTTAACCACTCCGCCGCCACCACCAACCGAGACGAGCCTGCATGGCGATGAAGTTAAAATTTTCTTCACCAACAACGCCTTGAATTTACCACACTCTTGCATGTCTGTGACGTTGGAATCTCTCTCCGCACAATAGTCTTTCTTCGTCTGTTTCCTGGCGCTACCTCGCTGACGCGGGAAACGGCGATGAAGTAAAATAAAAAAATATATATCTATATCTATATCTATATCTATATATATATTTCGAAAACACAATCCTCCTACACCCCTCTCCCCATTTTTGATAGAAATATGGATGAAAACAGAGAGAGAGAAAAATATCACAAATTACCTCTGTACACGGCAACCACGTCAGAGTTAAGTCAATTAGGCTTCAACTAATAACATTAACAATTAACTCCGAGTTAACGAGGGCGAACATGAGCTGGTAACGCTGCGCCGATGGTATAGGGGGAGCCCTGGTGTGTGTGTGTGTGTGTGTGTGTGTGTGTGTGTGTGTGTGTGTGTGTGTGTGTGAGTAGAGAGAGAGAGAGAGAGAGAGAGAGAGAGAGAGAGAGAGAGAGAGAGAGAGGGGGGGGGGGGGGGGAGAG
>JAYMFT010240845.1:0-11054 GCA_038088735.1 Panulirus argus | reverse complement strand
TGTGTGTGTGTGTGTGTGTGTGTGTGAGGGGGGGTGAGGTGTTCTCTCTCTCTCGACCGTCAGCTGCTGCGAGAGGGAGGGAGGGAGGTGGTAACCCACACGAGCCAGCGTCGAGACCCGGTCAAAAAGCTTAGCTGTCGCCAGTCAAGCTGATGTTACGTACGAGAAACTTGACTCGAAAAAAAAAGGAAAAAAAAATCTCCCTCAAGGACGGAGGTACAGCTGCTCCTTAATCCGCGTGTCTTCCGATGGCTCTTCAATGGCCCATTCGGCTGTTTGATCACGTTAATGGAAGCCAAGAAAAAAAAAAAGCCGGCAGGAACATACACACACACACACACACACACACACACATACACAAACACACACACAAGGACACGGACACGATTATACTCAGACGCAGGAACAACACTGAATATCCCAAGACCACGTGAAATCCTAGTGTGGAGACAGAGACAATACTGGGTGAATGTCGCCTCGGGTTTAAGGCTTTAGACGTCTCCTTTGTCATATTACGAGTAAAATACACGTGTGTGTGTGTGTGTGTGTGTGTGTGTGTGTGTGTGTGTGTGTGTGTGTGCAGTACGAGGAGGGAGTTCTACACTCGTGGGGTGGTCCCCTCCTCATCGCTCGAACTTTCTCTTATGTCGTACAACAACTTTCCAAACTCCCCTATTCCGTGTGCGCCCGGCGTCGGTGGGTATGTATGTTATCCCTCTCGCCCACAACTCTGTCGCTATGGGTGTATGTAACACCAAGACGTGGTCGTTTCTGACAAGTCTGCTGTGTGTGTCGTGGCCTCCAGGTCGTTCTTCTATGATATCTCTTATTAAGAAAAGAAAATGTACAATTTCGACACAGGAAAACTGGTTCAGAAACTTGAAGGCTGTGGTCAGATCACCCCATTTCCTTCTCTCTTCCATGACTGAGCAACTTTAAAGTCTCTTGCTTCTCCGTCTCTGGCAATCCAGTTTCTTTTCCAAACTTCTTTCGATGGGACGGTGTCAAATGCTTTCTCTCAGCCCAGGAGCATGCAATTACATCCATCCACCCGCCTCTCTCGTCTAAAAGAGACTTCAGTCCTTCACACAAGTCTAAAAGATATATTTACGTATGATCTCTTTCTACTGAACATATGATGCATCTTCCCTACATAGGGTACACTCTTGTAGATATCTAGTAAGGTTACTTTCTGACTGTCTTATCCGGCAATTTACAAGCCACACTCTTGAGAGAAACTAGTCTGTACTTCAACGACATTCTCCTACCTCCTTCCTTGAAAAATAGGCACCAAATTCGCTCTCGTCGACTCCCTAGGCATCTCACCTTCTTCAAGAAATCATTCTTACATACCAAGCTGCATTGTTAAGTGTTTCTGCACACTCCCTGAGCACAAATGGAGAGAATTCATCAAGGGATATTGGTCTGTACTTCAGCTACGTTCTCCTATCTCCTTACTTGAAAAATAGGCACTACATTCGCTCTCGGCGACTCCCTTGGCACCTCACCTTCTTCGAGCAATCATTCTTACCTACCGAGCGGCAAAGTCAAGTGTTTCTGCACGCTCCCTTGGCACACATGAAGAGACTTCATCAGGGCAATGTGCCTTACATGAGTCTAGACTCCATAATAGCCACCTTGTGTGTGCTTTTCTAATGACTTCAACACATCCCGAGGCCCTCCCTTCCCTTCCCTTCCCTTCCCTCCCTCCCCGTCCCTTCTCGCTGGCCTGGGGGCCATAACGTCCTCAACCCGTGAACACACTTCTGTACCTGTCGTTCACTTCCTCGCGTATTCTGTCGCCGTCTCCAACGACTCTTCTCCTTCAATCGCACGACCACCTGACGACTTTATGGTTGGAGCAACCTTGAATGCACTACTTTCCTTGTCCGCAATACTCGTTTCTTCATGCAAAAATTTCCTCTGTTCCTTCTTCCTTCATATCTTCTTATATGAGCATTCCCCTCCTCTCCCTCTCTCTCTCTCTCTCTCTCTCAGACGATGGTATAATTCAATATGCTCGTAAAACAAAAGCGTAGACCTCGGAACTCTCCGTGACAAACGCAACCCGGTCTCGAACTCCGGGTTCGAAGCGTCTCATGGCACATTAAACGTGAAATATGAAGCATTAAACCCCCGCTAGGGACTCACGGCCAGGAACAACTTCATGATTGTTTACGAGGGAGCAGGACAGTGCTGTGCACCTGCACGAGGTCAGTAGAAGCGAAAGTCCTCAGAGATTGCGACGTTATCTCGTTGCTTCTGGTTACTTGCGTGCGAGCAGTCTGACTGAACCATCATCGCTGGTGTTATTACATATAATCAAGCGACGGGCGCGAGAAGTGAATAATTGTGACATGTAAGTAAAATAGAGAGACTGAAATATGGTGGAATTCAAACTAAAACACACAGACAGATGAGGATTATCAGTGGAATTCAAACTAAAAATTACAGACAGATGAGGATTATCAGTGGAATTCAAACTAAAAATTACAGAAAGATGAGGATTATCAATGGAATTCAAACTAAAAATTAGACATGAGGATTTTCAGACAGATGAGGATTATCAGTGGAAATCAGACTAAAAAAGGAAAAAAAGACAAGGATTATCAGTGGAATTCAGACTAAAAAAATGAGGATTATCAGTGGAATTCAAATTAAAAATTACAGACAGATGAGGATTGTCAGTGGAATTCAAACTAAAAAAAAAAAGACATGAGGATTATCAGTGGAATTCAAACTAAAAATTACAGACAGATGAGGATTATCAGTGGAATTCAAACTAAAAATCACAGATATATGAGGATTATCAGTGGAATTCAACCTAAATATTACAGACAGAGGACGATTATCAGTGGAATTAAAACTAAAAGAAAAAGCAGACATGAGGATTATCAGTGGAATTCAAACTAAAAATTACAGACGGACGAGGATTATGAGGATTATCAGTGGAATTCAAACTCAAAATTACAGACAGATGAGGACTATCACACCCAGAAATACGACATAATCTCTCATTAGTATTTCCAAAGGTGCACATTAAAACGAAATCACACCAGCTGAGACTCTGACAGAAATGTATAGATCCAGCGGGCAACTCGAGCCAGAAAACGGATACTTAAAGAAGCAAGCGCTGAATAGAGAGAGGTCTGGCCAGATTTTCAATCCAGACTCGCCATTGAAAAAGCCAGACTTTCACCCTGGGTTCATTAATGCCCTGAAATGGCGTGGCACAGAAGTCTGGAGGGCCATATTCCCTGCCTTCGTAGGGCGCGGCATAGAGGCTTGTTGGGCCATCCCCCGCCTCAGTATAGGGCGTGGCACAGAGGCTCTGTGGACCATATCTTGTTTCCATAGGGTGTGGCAAAGAGGCTCTGTGGACCATATCTTGTTCCCACAGGGTGTGGCACAGAGAATCTGTGGACCACATCTTGTTCCCACAGGGTGTGGCACAGAGGCTCTGTGGACCATATCTTGTTCCCACAGGGTATGGCACAGAGGCTCTGTGGACCATATCTTGTTTCCATAGGGTGTGGCACAGAGGCTCTGTGGACCACAATACAAGCAGTTACTTGAGTTCCCATGTACACTCGGCCATTTACTGCCCTTGCATATTAAATGCCCTCGACCATTTAAATTCTATATTCCAAACACCGCCATGACACTGTTGTACAAACACACACACACACACACACACACATACACACACACACACACACACACACACACACATAAGCCTAAGCCAGGTACCCATTAAAGACCATACCCAAGAGGAAGGTGAGCACCTGAGTTGGGTGTGGGCCGACTGCCACGCCTGGGATTTCGAACCCAACTCGTGTCCGGCACCCGGGTGTTTGGGGGAGGGGGGGGCTGGGTGCTGGCCCGTGTTGACCTATGGTCAGCGAGACTAATCACTACACCAGGCAGGCTCGTGTGTGTGTGTGTGTGTCTCGCAGTGCCCCCTCCCCGCTCCCCCCATCCTCTTCCCCTCGCCCCTCCCCTTGTGGTGGGAAAATATTGCGTGGGACAATTTATGGCTTATTGGTCCCGTCAACTGAGCTCATCTGTTACCGGAGTCTGTCCTGTGGGTGGCAGAGGACACCCCCCCACAACCCCCAAAAACCCCCACACCCCCAACTAGCATCCCCCACCCCTCACCTGCAGGGGTATAGCTGGTGTGGGGGGGCTGTGACCCATCCACCCCCTCCCCCGTGTAACGGCAAAAGAAAGACAAAGACGTAACTCCAAACAAACAAAACAAACAAACAAACAAACCCACAAACGGGGCAATGTTAAAACTAACCTAACAACCAATTTAACATTAACAACACACCCCCTCCCCCCATTCCCCTAACCCCCATCCCCAACCAAACCACCTTCCCCACCCACACCTCCCTCCCCCCCCCCCTAACTCTTCTCGAACCAGGGATAAAAATATCCCACAATCCATTCCCGTCCTGGGACACTGGAGGGACGCACGTTAATCCCCCCCTCCCCCTGGGGCGGTGGGGGATGGGGGAGAGGAGGAGGAGGAGGAGGAGGGGGAGTGGAGAGGGGAGGGGAGGAGGAGGAGGGGGTCGTCCGTGAACACATACCTCACTCTCCAGCGGACGCAATTACCACACTGGGAGATGAATGGCGTCCACCACACAGCCTCATTATCACTCGCTAATGATGGTGATATGACAATAGTAGTAAAGCTGTTGTAATAAAACGACTACTGCTCGACTATCGCTGCTACTACTAATACTAATACTTCTACAACTAAAACTAATAATGATAATAATAATAACAGTAGTCAAAATAATAATAATAATAATAATAATAATAATAATAATAATAATGGTAATAATAATAATAATGATAATAATGATAATAATGGTAATAATGATAATAATGAAAATAATAATTATAAAATAATAATAATAATAAAAATATTAATAATAATAATAATAATTATTAATATTATTATTATTATTATTATTATCATTATTATTATTATTATCATTATTATAATAATAATAATAACAATACTGATAATAATAATAATAATATATAATAATACCCCTTGCAATACAAAGTTAATGTCATCTCGCCAACACGAGCCCTTTGGCAGTCCCTTCCATTATTTCACTGCCATACAGTCTCCTGTGTTCACTGCCCGAGCTGTAGTATAACATAACCACTGACTAAGCAGTGATTTTCCCCTACATCAAAAAAAGATTTAATTTCCAGTCAAGTCTTAAATGTTAAAAACTGATCCAACATTTTCTAATGTAATTATGTAAACATCCCTAAAGTAATTTCTAATTATATTCATGTGGGTCGATGGACACAATATCAACCCCAGATGTCTATCAAATCACCCCCAAAATACTTATACACACAAAATCTTTATGATCGTTTTTTTCCCCCCCGTTTAAATTTATCTTGTCAATAACTTTGCCTAAAAACTTTATACAACACGGGACTCGAACCTGCCACTATAAAGCCACGTTCTGAATGCCCCGGTCAGCCAGACTGCCAAAGTATTACAGAAAAGACTAATGTATCATGGCAAACTTTTAGGGTGCAACAGATATCAATAGAGTGGAACAGAAAACACTGAAAGAGCTGTTGACAAAAATACCCAAAGCCTATCAACAAACAGAGACGATATAACAAACACACACAGCTCAACAAAAACAGTCCCTTGAGAAAAATGAATTATGAGGGGGGGGGGGTGACATGAGGAATTATAGGGGGGTCCCTGACATGAAGAATTATGAGAGTACTGACATGAGGAATTATAGAGGGTCCCTGACATGAGTGATCATGAGGGGTCTCTAACACGAGTAATCATGAGGGGTCCCTGACATGAGTATTCATGAGGGGTCCCTGACATGAGTAATCATGAGGGGTCCCTGACACGAGTAATCATGAGGGGTCCCTGACACGAGTAATCATGAGGGGTCCCTGACACGAGTAATCATGAGGGGTCCCTAACATGAGTAATCATGAGGGGTCCCAGACATGAGTAATCATAAGGGGTCCTTGACACGAGTAATCATGAGGGGTCCCTGACATGAAGAATATATGTAAGTTAATTAAAGCCATGAACCTGCAGGCGTGTAACACAGCTTAGTTACTTTCGGGGAAAATATTAACCTCCATAGCTGCTGGCCAGCAGGCCAGGCGTGCTGGGGTAATTTGTTGGCGAGTTGGAGATTCTTTTTAGGGGGGGGGGGTAATCTTGACATTCCTCTCACTCCCTGTCAAGGGAGGGAGAGAAAGGGAGAGGGAGCGAGAGAGAGAGAGAGAGATTAAACTTCTCTATGCTGTCCAGAATCTACAATATCGCCAGGTGGCTTAAGCCATTCATCCACCTCTCTTATACGGTTATTTGTTTGTTACATATTTTGTTTTGTTACTTGCGCAGTGTCTTTGTTAACGACGACCTGTTATCGCTCTATCTCTGCTGCCGTCGACGAACTCTGTCGTCTTCATTAAACTGGTTTAAGTCACTTGGAGACCGTGTTCCAAGTCGCTCCTTTTAACTCTTCTCTCCTCCATCGTTGGGCGAAATTCACGCCCTCTAACACCTCATTTTAGAACTCGGTTCCCTTAATTCTGGGCACCGTCTTTGCTGTCCCCCCACACACACACACCTCAGGACGTTCCAACGTTAAGTTCTGTTCACTGTTCAAAGTGCAATGTGGCCAAACCTGAGAAGCATTTAATACATCCTTTTTCTCTCCACTTCCATATGCAGTTCTATTATTTGCCATCACACAATCTCGCCTCCTTTACAGTTCTCCTGGTCGTCTGGCGACAAGTTACGGACAAAAATCGACTCTAAAAGTCTCTCTCATTCATGTGACTCCCACACCTTAATTCCTGCAAGGTATTTTTTCATATCGAGGCCTCCTCTCGCTCTCTCTCCTGTCGCCATTGCTTCGCATGTCCTCAGGTTGAATGCACGGCCAATTTTGGAGTTTTGTCTAGATCCCCTTGTAAGAATGTGCAGTCTCTTCGCTTTCTACCTCCCTAATGACTTCGGCATCATCCGCAAATACATTCAGCTATGAGTCCAATCCTTTTGGTAAGTCACGTCGTTGATAAACTCAACCTATTTCGACATGCTCCTTAGACAGGCGTCCTTCGTTCCCTCCCAACAAGGCAATGCTGTGTTCGACGAAGGAGTCTCCCCCATCCCCACCCTATTACTCCCTCAAGTTCCATCTTCTCTACCAGCCTCCTATATGGAATAGCGTCAGATGCTTTCTGGCAATACAGCTACACCCAATCTATTTTTTCTTTCGTCTAGAACGGCACTCACTTTCTCGTAGAAGTCTAATAGGTTCCCTACACGTATGTATGTATGTATGTATGTATGTGCATATGTATAGCAGTCAGCGTATGCATGACGCGACAAAACATCTGTTGAAGGGGCTAACTGAAACCATTAATAAGAGGTATACGAGAATTTTAGTACTGTCATAAGAATATTCACAAATTGTTTCTACGTATTACGAATATTAAGCGCCAAGTCTCTGATATTCGGAAAGGCGTCATTTAGAAAGTTATCACAACGTTGCGTTTTCAATCGTTTAAATGTACTGTTTTCAAACGTTTTTAATATCCAACGTTTGGAATCTTTATGTGCTTTTCTGAGAAGCTGTTGATACGGGACGCTCATGGTCATACCTTTCCGTTGTCAGTGACACCAGTTCCCTGTCCTCTCGGCCGTCCGGGACCTCTCTGGACCGCTTCCCTGTCCTCTCCAGCCGAGAAACCCTGCATACCATTCCCTCCGTCCTCTTGTCCTCTCCAACTCAACGACACCTTCTGGGACGGGCAGGGGGAAGGGGGGCCCAGCCTCCACTCTCTCTCTCTCTCTCTCTCTCATTTCCCCCGCTACAAATTACCTTTCAGATTAGGGTTCAACTTTTTTTCGAGCCCGGGTTCATTATTTATTGGCGCCCTTTGGTGAAATGTGGCCCTCGGCGCGTGCGTTCGCCCGGGCCTCCCGAAGCGGGAAGTCCAGAACACAAGTTGTAGGGAAATTAAGAGAGAGAGGAGAAAGCCCCTGGAATAGAGTCACGACTTGTGACACCTGCTTTCCAGTTATATAGATTCTCTAAGCTGAATATAGTCGGAGCTGTGACTTAGCTCTATCTATAAAGTCCCTCTAAATTAAACATGGTCAAGGCTTGCGACTTAGCTGTCTAGTTATATAGATTCTCTTCATTTCATGCAGTCAGAGATATAACTTAGCCTTTCAGCTATACGGATTCTCTAAACTGAATATAGTTAGAGCTGTGACTAAGCCCTCTAGCTATATAGATTCTCTAAGCTGAATATACCCAGAGCAGAGACTAAGCTTTTTAGCTTTATAGATTCTCTAAACTGAATATGACCGGAGCTGTATCTTAGCTCTTCAGCTATGAAGGTTCTCTAAACTGAATAAATTCAGAGCGGCGACTTAGCTTGCTAGAGACATAGCTTCTCTAACTTTCTATCCTCGCCATCTCATTCCAGTCCCACTTGGCAAAATCAGACTACATGAGAATCTCCAACAAGTCCTCAAATTCCTAAGTCTCAAATGCCCTTTCAAAACTTTGGAGAATTAATAACCCCATTCACTCATAATGATCTCACGTCGACGGTAATCCATCTCGTGTCTTTTTCATTTTTCATTCATCATTCATTCATTCATATTCCCGAGAGTTCTTTCCTTATGCGACGGATCAACTTCAGTGTGTGATGAATGAACAACTTTCGTCTGACGTGAACCACTAGCCTTATTTCGTGATCCCAGGTCTTACTACGTGATCCGTTGCCTTATAACGTGATCCACTGACTTACTACGTGATCCGTTGCCTTATTACGTGATCCAACGCCTTATTACGTGATCCATTGCCTTGTTACGTGATCCACTGCCTTAATATGCGATCCACTGCCTTATACGAGATCCACTGCCTTATTACGTGATCCACTGCCTTATTACGTGATCCACTGCCTTATTACGTAAACCATTGACTTATTACGTGATCCACAGCCTTATTACGTGATCCATTGCCATATAACGTGATCCATTGCTTTATCACGCGATCCATTTGCCTTATTACGTGATCCAATGCCGTATTGTGATCCGTTGCCTTATTACGTAATCCACTGCCTTATTACGTGATCCATTGCCTTATGACGTGATCCACTGCCTTTATTACGTGATCCACTGCCGTACTACGTGATCCATGGTCTTATTACGTGATCCACTAACTTATTAGTGATCCATTGCCTTTTTACGAGATTCAATGCCTTATTACGTGATCCACTGCCGTATTACATGATCCATTGCATTATTACGTGATCCACTGCCGTATTACGTGATCCATTGCCTTATTACGTAATCCACTGCCGTATTACGTGATCCATTGCCTTATTACGTGATCCACTGCCATATTACATGCTCCATTGCCTTATTACATGATCTACTGCCTTATCACGTGATGTACGGTCTTTGTTCTGCCAACAATGCCACCACAGCCTGTGTCTTGCCAACATCACCATCACAGCCTCTGCCCTGTCAACACTGTACACTGCCACTACAGCCTATGCCCTGTCAACACAGTCACCACAGCCTGACAGTCACCACAGCCTGACAGTCACCACAGCCTGTCCCTGCCAACACAGCCACCAATAGCCTGTCCCTGCCATCACAGCCTGTGCCCTGCCAACACAGCCTGTCCCTGCCACCACAGCCTGTGCCCTGCCAACACAGCGTCAGTTCAGCGGCAGATTAGCCCTGCAGGACAATAGTCTTGGTGCGCCCTGCGGGACCTGACCCTGCCGTGTGTGAGTTGATCAATTAACGTGTTAGGTCCTGCATCTCCCCCCTCGGGCGGGGCCCAGAGCTAGCGGGAGATTAAAGCTGCTCCTGACACAGTAAGATAAGCTGAGGGATAATAAAGCTTGCAGAGGCTCTGAACGTTTACGTATGAATATGTCGTGGGGGGTTTATTAAACAGGTGTTTGTTGCTTGTAAGTACAGTCGATCTTTTTGTAAGTATGTCTTCAGCCCGGAGGAGAGAGAGAGAGAGAGAGAGAGAGAGAGAGAGAGAGAGTCAGACGGTATTCGATGAAGGAACTCAAGGGACATATGTAATACGGGGGATTTCGAGCAGGGCTTCGAAGCAGCTTCGTATGGTTCATTCCGTGTCCACGGTGTTGGAGGGCGAAATACTCGTCGCCCAAGACTGAAAAGGCATTCCTCATTCCTTTGGAACTTATCTTCAGAAACATCACTCGGGACGAGAGGTTCATTCCGGTGGTCGTTCGTCACAACCACAAGCTTCGGCGAAAGTTTAATGCAATTGCTTTCAAAGAGGAGATGGAGATGTTCGAGCCCTGTGGGTGCTCGAGGAGATCCCTGTTCGAAACGATTCGAAATAACGAAACGATACAGAAATTAAGGTTTATTTTTTTTTCTTTTCGTCCGAATCCATATTCATGTCGGAACTATGGCAGAAAGGTTCTTGGCTCTGATTATACAGTCTACCTTAATTATGGAGTACGATTATCAACTACCTGATTTATGGAGTAACACTACAACTCAACCTTAATCATGGAGTACAATTTCATCAACATACCTCTAAAAAATTACAAACTTCAAGTAACACAAAGAGGATGTCACTGAGATCTATAAACCTCGTTTCATATATCACATCACATACAATTTCTCAACCAGGACATAACATCCCTAAAGTCCTCATCGTAGATGACCCACGTATGGGTAATTTCCTCATCTCTCGTGCAGGAAGTGATTACATGGGTAAAACCATCTGGTATTGTTAGCTTTGTTGAAGGTCGGGAGGTGAGACATGTTGACACCAAGGCAGGCAGAACTGCGGCCTTGCCTACAGAGGGCAGTGGACTTACCTGAAGACGGAGGTGGACCCCTAAAGAAGGCAGAGGACCCGTACAGAAGGCGGTGGGCTCCTACAGAAGGCGGTGGACTCCTACATAAGGCGGTGGACCCCTACAGAAGGCAGAGGACCCCTACAGAAGGCGGT
>JAYMFT010240834.1:0-11054 GCA_038088735.1 Panulirus argus | reverse complement strand
CATTTTCTTACACTTGTTCACACATAAATACTTAACAGTAAAAAAAAATATGAAATGCCATTAATACAATGAAAAAAATAATGTGTTTAGGTGTGGAATTTTCCACTTGTAATGTCATGTCGTGCTCAAAAGGTTTCTGATTTTGAAGCATTTCGGATTTCTGGATTAGGAATGTTCATCCTGTATGACCCTTTTGGGTATTTTCTCCAATAAATTACATGGAAATATTCTATATAGGAAAACTTTTTTAACTTTTTCACATATGGAGTGTTACATGACAGCCACAGCTTAAGGGTTAATAGGAGAATGTTAACAAAATGCTGATATCTTACATATACATGCCAACAAAAAAGAAAAAAGTATATCAATATTCCTCATTGTTATGTGACACATAAACAAATTGACGTAAACAAACTATTAGACTTGTATCATATGGCAAAGTAATGTTGATATCAGTAAGTGCAAAGCTTTGCTCATAGGCAATAGAAAAGAGAGTGGGTTCCACTGTCTATATGAGTAGGCTACATAATGTAAATGGGTTTCCAGCCCCCCTCTCCCGCCCCTTTTAGTCGCCTTCTACGACACGTAGGGAATACGGGGGAAGTATTCTTACACCCCTTGCTCTTCAGTAGTTCATATCTTATTGAACATGTAATTTATCTACATATGTGGGGAAATAGAGATTTTAACTTTTTACTAAAAAGAATGCAGTTCTCTGGTTGATCTCGGAGTCTTTTATACTTTGTCTATACTTCCCATTTCCTAGTATTCTTCTCCTCATACAACCCCCCATCCCCACTCCCTCCAAAACCCTCCCAACCCCTTCCATCCCTCATACCCGACCCTCCAAACAACGCCAAGACTGAAGAAATCTCCATCTTCACTTCAGCCACAGGCACGTCACCATCTTCACTTCAGCCACACGTCACATTACCTCATCAGGCGCCAAATCTTAGTTATTTAAATTTCAGCATCACACCAGAAGCACCGTCTACCCTCTACCTTCATAGAAAACACACTGGCCTGACCGACAGTAACCGTTGAAAGGGAAAGTAATTAAGTGGGGGTTAAGATTGATGATCTGTGCCGGGAACCCCGGCAAATTTATTGTACACCCCATACTCATCCTTTGAGCGGTAGCGCAAAAGGATTACAAGGGTCATAAAGGGTCTTAATCAGACCCCAGTGGGTTGATATTATATGCATTACATAGTTACATTGTTTCATATGGTAAGTTCTATCTACTAGATGCAAAAAGTGGACACACTTAAAATTTCAGGTATCTTGTCATTAACAATAAGGTGTTGTGACATTTCTTGCAGGGTTTGTTTAGATCTATCCCTAAATGGCTCTATTTATTATTTCACATTCTGAGACATAGTGTTCTAGTTTGTGTCCAAATCTTTGACCTCAAACTTTACAATTCACACGAGAAACATCTCCATATAGGCCATAGCGCCAGTAGTACCTATAGCCTAGCCGTAATATGTCAATTACAACATCATGTAATCTGCTGATCTTATTACTTTCTCCATATACATGTTTTACTTTACACATTTCACTTTGATGGAAAATGTTTCCACTTGTGCGTATCTGAACTAGCCTTCGTGTCTCAAAGAGGTCAGCTAGTTCCCTTCTAATTGCAGTTTCCAGGCTTCTAATTGACAACCCAATGTTATTTTCAACATCACACCCACCAATTGCAAGCTTGGCCAAAGCATCGGCTTCGTCATGCTCACGGAGGCCTATATGAGAGGGAATCCTTAACATATTGATTTGAATCCCTTGAGCACAATAAACCTTGACAAACAAACCAGTGATTGAGTAACTGCGGCTGGCGGGGACGCATGGCGCCGAGTTTCTCCGCTGCAACCCGTGGCTGCTTCGGTCCACGCTGGCCACCCACAGCCTTGCCCAGTTGGAGAACTGGCCACTGGCTGACCTCCCTGCCCCCACCTTCCGCCCCCCGCCCCCGTGGGAGCCTCCCGCTGCAGAGTTCTCCACCACTCAGCTGCCCACCAGCAAGTCGCTCTGCACCACTGAGGAGATGCGGCAGCACGCCCTCATGGCCATGGCACGAGTCACTGAGCCAGACAGTGCCGTCTACTTCACCGACGGTGAGGTCGACTCTGACAGCGGAAGGACGGGCGCTGCCGCTTTCACCGGAGGGACCGATCAGTGCGAGAGGACTCCCGACCACTGCTCCACCCTGCAGACCGAGCTGGTGGCCATCCAGCTGGCCTTGGAGTATGCCCGCCACCGACAGGAGCCCACGAAGGTGCCGCACACCGACTCCAGAACGGGGCTTCAGGCCATCCAACAGCCACATCCCAGTGACAACGTGGGCTTCGCTACCGCCATCCTGGGTAGCCTCCAGAGCCTCTCCGCGCAAGGGCGGCGGGTGAGGCTCAACTGGATACCCAGCCACATGGGAGTACGGGGCCACTAGGCTGCCGACGCGGCCGCCAAGAGAGCCGCTGGTGGTCCCCAGGTGACCAGGCACGTGCCCCTCAGCCTGCGGCAAGTGAAGACACGACCCAGGCGCGCATAACCCAGCGCGCCCACCATACGCACCGTCAGTTAGAAACAAGGAAGTGACATTCGGCATGGTACGCCGCCTCCACTGATTACCAGCCCCTGGACGTCGTCTCCCAGCAGCAGCCCAGAGCAGACGGCGTGCTGATGCAGCGCGTAAGGCTGGACTACTGCACCAGGGAGGACCTGTACGTTGGCTTCCAGGGGCAGGAGTGCTACCACTGCAGGAGGTACAGCCGCCATCCGCTGCTGCACTACCTTCTGTCCTGCCCGGCCACCGCCGCCCTCAGATCAGCGCCGCCACCACCCGCCCAGCCTGCAGGTAGCGGCCTCCTCAGCAGCCGCGAGGCCAGGGCTGCCCTCCTCGTCCGCTACACCCTCGCTAACCACGCCGCAGCAAGTTGCGACCTCAACACAGACGCCCCAAACCGGCGAGCAGCACATCTCGCCGCACCACCACGCGATCCACCACCGGGACACTACTACTCCCCACCTGCGGGCTGGTGTCTGCTCTGTGCATTTTGTACATTTATTTGCTATATGTATGTACTGTTGTCCATATGTATCAATGTATCGAATGCGCAATAAACCTTTACAAACAAACTTGGATGGGTGAACGCCTGAAAACAACAGATGCTCTTTCCATTTCAATGCCTAAATACCCAACTTTTAATATTTCTTTTCCTGGTATGTACACTGCGACTTTTCTATATAAATAAAATTTATATCTTATTGAGAGTGTTTTACCTACTTTTTTTCAATACTTTACCTTTATCACATCTATTTTCTTTATCTATTCTTATATCATTAACTTGAATATTATTGAGACTGAGACTGTTCTGTGTTTTATACCTCAAACGGTTTGTATTCCTCAAACATGATTTAGGTATCACATATTTGACAAATATTCTTCATTTTCGATTATTTCGGCAGTAGTTGTTGCAGTTTCTTTCAAAATATTATGTTCTGAAGGACTTTTTTAAGTGCATCATTATATGTTGATTATGCCATATCACTTGCAGAAACCAAATATGGCTTTTTCATTTTCTATAGGTTTATGGCCTAATAGAACTAGTATGAATATAACATATATTTTTCCATGTGCGTCTTATCATATTTGATTACTTGGCGGACATCTGGCATCACATGAAAACAAAGAGTTCGTCATTGGAGAAAATATTAAACTTTCTTCGTTAAATAGCGCTTTTATGTAATGATTCTCTCCTTACTTCAAGGTCAGTGCACAATATATGAATACTTATCTCTTTGAATAATGTCAACGGCTATACCATGTTGAAAACACCGCTTCTCGTCCAATTAGTGAAGTTAAGCAGCGTTGGGTTTGGTTAGTACTTAGATGGGTAACCGCCTGGGAACACCAGTTGCTATTGGCATTTTAATATATAAACACGACACTTTTAATATTTCTTATGATTGTATGTGCTCTGCGACCTTTATATATGTATCATTATTCTTATAAAGACATTTCCCTTCTTTTTTGTTAATAGTTTCCCTTTTTAACTTACATTTTCTTTATATATTCTCATATCACCAACTTAAATATCATTAGAACGAAAATATATCCATCATATATTCCTTACACGACAGATCTTCTAGGATAAGTTTCATTTATCATATTTTTGACATATGCTCTTAATTCTTTTCCTCCCCACCGTAAACGTTGTAGTTTTTTGAAAATATGATATGAAGTATGTTTTTCTGAACATCACTCCATTTTAATCACGCAATATTGCTTAGAGAAACCAGATATGGTATTCTGTTGTAAGGCAGGTGTATTACTTAGTAGAGCTAGGATGCTTGTATCAAATACATAGTCAAATGAGTCTTATCACATATGATTGCTAGGCCGTTATATTGTAACAGATGTCAACAGATATCCCATTATCCGAAAATTTTTGGCAATTCTGTTGAATATCGCCTCATCCTTATGATTTTACAGTTACTTGAACATCACTCGAGAATATATGAATATGTATCTCTTAGTTGAATGTCAAAGGCCATACCACGTTGAAAACACCACTTCTCATCCGATCAGCGAAGATAAGCAGCGTTGTGTCTGGTTAGTATTTGCATGGGTGATTGCCTAGGAAAACCAGATGCTGTTGGCATTTTGATACCTAAATATCCAACTTCAAAGATTTCTTATCTTATTTTATACACTGCGATATTCATCTTTGTATTTTACATCTCAAAAATAATGCAATTCCTTTTCTTCTCTGAATGCATTGCCTCATTCCCTTCCATTTACTGTTTGTATTCTTATATCATTAACCTGAATATTATTTCGACTAAGGCTTTTATATCTTGTATACCTCACACAGCTTATCTCCTTGATTCTTGTTTCAATTATCATATGTTTGGCATATGCATACACTTTATTTTCTTTCCGTTCATCTGAATTTATTTTAGTAGTTTTTTTTTCAAAACTTCACTACATTTTAAGCGTGCCATATCACTTGCAGAAACCAAATATGGCTTTTCTCTGTAATGAAAGTGTATTGCTTAGTGGAAGTGGGAAGTATGCATAAAATGCATTTTATTGTGGGCCTTATCATCCGTTTAAGTTTCCAATAGTTTATTCCTTAATAGATGATTCGGGATCCTAGTGTTGCCACTAACTACTCCTGTACAATGATACCAGGTGCATCATGGAATTGTCGTGATTACATAGAAAATTAACATTGGGGCTTACTAAAGCTGAAGAAAGTAAGCATTTTCCTTCAACACATCATGCATATTATTTACATAATATCTTTAGAACATGGGGAGGATCATCGTATCTCCGTCAAGGGTCATGAATTAGTGATATAGCAGGCGTCGCGGAAGTGTTGTGTGCTGGGTCATCGTGGAAGGTAGTGGACAAGGGTGCGGCTGTCGGGTCCTTTGCATGATGCACAAGCGCGTTGCTCGGGGGAGGTGGGAATGCCAATATCCCAACCAAACTCATACCTGAAGATGATAGGAGCAGTAATCACGTCTTTTTCTCTCGAACCTTTCTCATAGACATGCGAATGGTCAGGGAGTTTACGGAAAGTATCTTCATAGATTGCTGAATCTCGAGTTTCTCTCTTTTTTCTCCAAAATTCTTTCCTAAGTTTTAGATATGTTCGAAGAACAATGAAGTCAAGTGTCGTCTTTTCACAGCCGCTCTTAGCAAGGCCATCTGCTGCCTTTTGCGAGATACCAATAAGACTAGGTATCCATAGGAATGTCACAGGACGTCCACTCGTCGATTGTTCGGTATCTTACTTCAGCCTCATTGTACAATATATACGTATCTCATGGCTAAAAGTCAAGAGCCATACGACGTTGAAAAGAAAGCTTCTCGTCCTATCAGCGGAATTAAACAGCGATGGGTCTGGTCAGTACCTGGATGACCGACACCTGCAAACACCTGATGCTGTTGGCATGTTGATACCCATAAGCCCAACCTTTATATCTATCCTGTTATCATGTGAACTATAACCATTAAATATCTATTTTTCATCTTGTAAAGAGAGTTTTTCCCACTTTCTCTTATTTTTCTACCTAAAATTCCATATTACTAATATTCTCATATTATTAACTACAATATCATTGAGACTAAGACAGTTGTATACCTCTCATGATTTATGTTGCAGTTATATGTTTCAGTTATCATACATTTGACATATGCTCTTTATTTTCTTTCTCTTTCGCCGTAATTATTTAGGTTTCTTTCAAAATATTACGTTGTGAAACACTTTTTTTTCAGATATCACTCTATGTTAATCATGCCATGTCACTTTCAGAAACCAGATATGGTTTTCTCCTGTATTATACGTTTTAGGATTATACGCAAATAGGTTTAGTGTATACAAGTATCTCCATATGAGTTCTAGCATCTCTGATTTCTTTGCGTTTGTTTTGTGTGTTATGTATAAGCAAAGAAGTATTCATCCAGAAGATTAAGCAACTGTCTTTCATAAATCACGCATTTCCAAAAGAATTTACAACGTACTTTATCCAAGGTATTATGTACTGTTCAAAACGAGACGAACCTATATTACCACCGTTCGTATAATATCTTTTTTTTTTCATGTTCTCTTTGTGTGTAGTTCCAATCCAACCAGGGTTCCCACACTCTGGTTCTCCACGCGTGGTTACCCGACCTTCAGCGGGGGGTCAGCTTGGGTCAAGTTGGCCGTCTTGCGGTCAACCTAGTTCCGGCGACCAGGGTCATCCGAGTCTCCAGACTCCTCACAGTTGACTTCCAGAACTGCCGGTAGCCATCACTCCCTTCTCAGCTGTGGACAGTAGCTGTGGTTTCTACTTCCGTTCCCAGGATCTCACTGTCAAGATAAGGAGGGCGTGCCAGTCAAGATGAGGGGTGTGTCCTGACCGTACTTAGCCAATCTGGAGTGACAAGGGGTGGCCACTCCCTCCAATCACAACCGGGGTAACCGTCGTCCTGAAGAGACCCTTTATAACACCCAGACATAGGACCAAGAGATGATTCCTTCAACCACAGCCGACCAGAGAGGTCCTCACCTCTGTCCATCAAGCGACGCGACACGCGACCTCAGCACGTGCTCAAGTCAGACTGCTCACGAGCCGCCAACGACCCGAGATAACTACTCACCGGAGCCGAGTCCTGATATCACGGTTGTACCTTTATTTCCTATTGTTCATTGAGTGTCACTTTGTATTGTCATGTATCTGTAGGATTGTCACCGTGTTAGAGTAGTATGTTTTATGTTGTGAACCTTAATAGAGGAAGAGGCCTCCGTGGTTTGAAAACTTACCTGGGCAGTAAAGTGACGTAGATTTTTGAGCCCAAGGCAGTGTTACTTTAAATATATTTAATCTCTTGTCTATGCGAATTTATCTTCTGTAAACTAAGGAAATTAATCCTGGTGTTTAATTTCCTTCCTTAAGTCTAGATGCATCCGTTGAGCACATAACAGTACGTAAATATGTTTCTTTAAATGGAAGTCAAGAGCCATACAACGTTTGAAATACCACCTCCTGTCCGATCATCGACGTTTAGCACCGTTGTTTTTGGTTAGTACTTGAATCGGTAACCAAGCAAGAACACCAGATGCTGTTTTCATTTCATTATATGTATGCCTAACATACGAATATCTCTTCTTATTTAATATGGACAGTGAGACCTTTATAACTTTATTGTTCATGTTGTACAATGTAGATTCTCCTCAATATTTTCCCTGTTTCACTTTCATTTTTTTTTCAATTTTACTTATATCATTATAATGAATAAGAATGAGTGCAACCATTTACTGTTTAGTTTCTCAAAACACTCATCTTCCTCAGATATGTATAAATTTTCAAATTCGTTTAATTTACTCTTTATTCTTATCCATTTCCATATTAACTATTGGAACATTTTCCAAAATGCTACGATTTGATGGGCTCTTTTTTCATAACGTCACTCTATATCATTCATTCCATATCACATGCAGAAACCATGTGAAA
Organism: Panulirus argus; assembly: GCA_038088735.1. Lineage (NCBI taxonomy): Eukaryota > Metazoa > Arthropoda > Malacostraca > Decapoda > Palinuridae > Panulirus > Panulirus argus. The sequence goes on along the minus strand of JAYMFT010240834.1, from coordinate 3,044 downwards.
AAAGGGTTAGATGAATCACATACATATCCATGTGCGTCTTTGGATATATTATTGCTCAAAAGTTTTCTGCTATCACTTATACAAAAAAGATATTTCATATAGAAATCATGCAGTTTTCGTTAATGGGCATCACCTCTCCCTAATGATTCCTCCGTTACTTTAACCTCAGTTTACTACATACATTCCTTTCTCCTAGTTGTATGTCAACGGCCAGTCCACGCTGAAAACTCCGCTTCTCCTATTTGGATGAGTGAACGCCTGAAAACACCAGATGCTCTTTCCATTTCAATATCTAAATACCCAGCTTTTAATATTTCTTATGCTAGTATGTACACTGCGACCTTTCTATAGAAAATTTTCATCTTACTGAGAGTGCTTTACCTACTTTTTCTCAATACTTTCCCTCTGTCACATATATTTTCTTTATCTATTCTCATTTCATTAACTTGAATATTACTGGCAATGAGACTGTTCTGTATTCTGTACCTCAAACGAGCTATCTTCCTCAAACATGTTCTAGGTATCACATATTTGACAAAAACTCATTTTCGATCATTTCGGCAGTAATTGTTGTAGTTTCTTTCAAAATGTTTGTTCTGAAGCACCTTTTTAAGTTCATCATTAGAGGCTAATTATGCAATATCACTTGCAGAAACCAAATATGGCTTTTTCCTCTACTGTAGGTTTATGGTCTAATAGAACTAGTATGAGTATAACAAACATATTTCCATATGTGTCTCAGCACGTATGATTGCTTGGCGGATATCTGGTATCACATGTAAACAAAGAGTTCGTCACTGGAAAAAAATAGGAAGCTTTCTTAGTTAAACAAAGCAATTAGCTAATGATTCTCTCTTTACTTGAAGGTTAGTGTACAATATATGAATACTTATCTCTTTGAATGATGTCGATGGCCATACCACGTTGAAAACACCGATTCTCGTCCGATCAGCGAAGTTAAGTAGCGTTGGGTCTGGTTAGTACTTAGATGGGTGACCTCCTAGGAACACCAGATGCTGTTGGCATTTTGTTATATAAACACGACACTTAATATTTTTTATGTTAGTATGTGCTCTGCGACCTTTATATATGTATTTAGTCTTATAAAGACCTTTTGCATCATTCTTTTAATAGTTTTTCTTTTTCACTTACATTTTCTTTATATATTTCATATCACTAACTTAAATATTATTAGAACAATAATATTTCTGTCATATATACCTTACACTACATATCTTCTAAGAAAAGTTTCATTTATCATATTCTTGACATATGCTCTTAATTATTTTCCTCCCAACCGTAAACGTCGTAGTTTTTGAAAACAATATGATGTGAAGTACGTTTTTCAGGGCATCACCCCATTTTAATCACGCAATATTACTTAGAGAAACCAGATATGGTATTCTTTTGTAAGGAAGGTGTATTGCTTATTAGAACTAGGATGCTTGAATTCAGTTCAGCTAGGGCCGCGGTCGAGGTCAGACGTGGCCACCACGCTCCCTCTGACCTGCCCGGCTTCTTAACCCTAAACCCTAAATATCACGTGTTTGCGGTCTATTGCCTCATATTATCCACGCGTTCGCATTCTTGTGCCTCACCATGTCGGTGATTAGTGACCAAGTATCAGTGTCGTTTAACGGTTGGGGGAAGAGGGTAAGGGCACTCTCTCTTTCAGCGTCCCCCGAGAAGCACTCCACACCCAATAAAGAGGCCAGCAACCTGCTGGAGGACAGCAGCAGTGACGGGCGCTCGCCGTAAAGAGCTGTCCGTAGCCTCCAGTCTGAATTACTGTAGGGCAACGCCACTGAAGTGGACTGTGCCCCACTAGACCTCTCCATCAGCAGCGACGAGGAGTAGCAGCAGCAACAGGACGGCAGTGGGGAACAGGAGCAGGGATGGACCACCGTCACGAGCAGCCGAGCTCGCCTCCACCAGCCCCCGAGGCCCAAGTTCAAGCTGGGTAGCCTGAGGGACGACTACAGTGCCTACCAGGCCATCACTGCCCTCGAGGAGAGAGTACCCGACCCTTCGGATGGAGGTAAGGTCTAACCTCCAGGGTGAGTACGTCTTCACGCCCAGGGACGAGGACTCCACGGCGACCCTGCGTCGCATCGCGGAGGAGGGAAACAGGGTACTCCTTCTCAACCCCAGCGAAAGGAAGCACAAAGTGGTGCTGGAGCGGTACCTACTAGACCTGCCCCTCGATGCGGTAGAGGGTCACCCTCAGGTGGTCTCCGCCCAGCGACTGTCCTCCAGGAGGGACAAGCTGCCCATAAGACAGGTGTTACTTGTGTGTGTGTGCGACCGCCGCCCGCCTAGTTGGATCTTGGCTGCTGGAGCAGATACTCCCTGCGCCGCTACTAAGGAGAGCCTGAGAGGTGCTAAAGGTGCCAGCGCTAGAACCACCTCCAGGCACGGTGCGAGCGCACCGTCATGTGCGGCGTGTGTAGCTTGCCCCACCAGACGGAAGAGTGCATCGCCCGCCAACAAAGCCAGCGAGGCATCCACCGCCAAGTGCCCCAGAAGTGGGGAAAACCACCACGCGTGGAACCCCCGGTGCCCTGAGAGGCTCCGCAGGATGATCCGACCACGCCAGCAGCCCCAGGCACCACCAAGGCGGCAACGACGACGCCATCCCAAGGCATCACATGGCCAGCCCCGGCAGCAGGCCGCCCAGCACCAGCAACAGCAGCAGCTTAGCATGGGTGCACCACTTGGCCAGCCTAGGCAGCAGGCCGCCCAGCACCTGAAACAGCAGCAGCCCCACGCGGACGCACCACGCAGCCAGCACCAGCAGCAGCGGCACTAGCATCCACCACGTGGCCAGCCTCGGTCGCGGGCCCAGTCCCAGTCACAGCCTCAGCAGCAGCGGCAGCATTCCTTTGCACCCGCCCCACCTCCAGTCAGGTCAGCGTGGGTCCCGCGGCAGGCCCCCACGGTCACCTCCCCCCCCTGTCCCAGCCGGGAGGGATTAGTCGGCAGGTCCCAAGGGACCCTTCCCCCCATCGCCAACCCAAGGTGCAGCCGCCAGCCATGGAGACGGA
>JAYMFT010240823.1:0-11054 GCA_038088735.1 Panulirus argus | reverse complement strand
TTTCAATTAGGGCCCGGCCTTGATGTGGACTTTTGTCCGTGACTGGAGCCTTCAACATAAAAAAAAAAAAATCTCACGCTAGACCTGAGTTCACTCACTATACCAGATTTCTTTCCACGAAATATTCTTTCCCATTACCTATCAACTCTGCGTCCACTTTCCATTTCCAGATTCCTCAAGAGGAAATTAAGATTCCAAACCACTTGGATGCTGTGATACACAGCTTTCTCGAAACTTGCACTTCAACCTAAGGAAATTATGCTGATGCAACGCATTACTAGTTTTAAAAAGGATGCACGTTATGTTGAGGTATACCAGACGAGTTGAAAACTCGTCCCTACCCGGAAAGGCATCCTCCGTGGGTGTTTATAAGCACTTCTGTCACTGAAGGCTTATTTCCTGAGCAGCAAATTACATATCAACACCACTTGGTCGTACGCCAGCCATATATGATAGCCGTAAATGGAATGCCGTTTTTCCCCACTTCCATCCGTTTTCTGTGTGTTTCTAACGTTCGCTGCTATATTCATATACATGCTTTATAAATACTATTTCTAATTTTTTTGTTATTGTACATTCTTATTCCTTAACTAATACAGGAGGCTGATGCTTTACAAGCTGTTTAACCCATATGCTAAATGTGGGTCTCTTCTTTTTCCTCCCATCTTTCGCTCTCTTCCTTCTCTATTGCGTCCTCTCTCTCTCTCTCTCTCTCTCTCTCTCTCTCACGGGAGGGTGTCGAAAGCTTCCCCGACATGGCCATTAGCGCCCAGCACCCACAACGGCCACACCAGTATAGGTGGGCAGCGTGTCAAGCCCAGATTGCTCAGATTCACACCGGCATTCAGGTGGTGCACAGAGGCACCTGAAACACCTCCCCCCGTCCCCACTGCCTCTCGGACGGTGCGGGAGTAACCTGAGCCACCTTCCCACTGCCACTGAAATGGTGCAAGGGCTACCTTAACCACCTTTTGGCATACAGGTGGTGTAATAGGGTGGTGTAATAGGAACCTGAAACCACCTTCTCCCATTCAGGTGGTGCAAAGACCCATTTGAAACACCTGCTGTCATTAAGGTGGTGCAAAAGCCACCTGAAGCACCTACTGCCATTTAAGTGGTGCAAAGAACCATCTGCTGTTATTCGGGTGATGCATAAACCACCTGAACTTCTTAAAACCATTCAGGTGGAGTATAAGCCCACCTATTCCACCTACTGTCATTCAAGTGGTGCACAGAGCCAACTGAACTACCTACTGACATTCAGGTGGTGCAGAAAGCCACCTGAACCATCTATAGCCATTCAGGTGGTCCAAAACCCCTTAGAACCACCTGCTGAACCAGGGTTCTAATTGAGACAAACCTTCCTTGTCTCGGATCTTGTTCAGAGATGTGTGTTCAAGTTACGACTGTCCGGAGTTCTCGGTGGTCTTAGGCAGAGCGACAAGTCCGGTTAACGTGCGGGTTGGAAGCTTTTGTTTGACGAAATTCCGGATAAACGTCAAATTACCTGCCCCATTAGAGCAATACTTCTTATAACTCACATACCGCAATTAGCAGATAATCCTAATGGTTACGTTGTAATGCATATGTATACTTATTACGTAACTGAGGATGACAGTCAGGGTGTAGTTCATAATAATCACGTACTGAAGGCTGACAGTCACGCTTTACTACATACAAATTTTGCATTCGAGGCTAATAATCATATTGGTGTTCATACTAACTACATAAGGAAAGCTGATATTTACGTTGGACTAACTGCGTAACCGAGATATTCACGCTTTACTTCATACTAACTACGGTATCATGGCTGATTGTCACGCTGCCCTACGTACTAACTACATAAACGAGGCCGATAGTCACGCTGCAGCTCATACTAACTACTATTCCACATTCTTGAGGGTAAAAGAAAATAAGTTTCACGTGATTTTTTTTTTATTTTTTTGTCTTGCTTGTCTGTGCGAGTGAAACGTGATGAATGATTCTGTTAAGGAAGACGCATTACTACATCCATGTAGCATCGCCAGTAAGAACCTGGCTGCTTCCTATATCAGTTTGTTGTGTTAACTTTCATAGCTTTCTTCAGTTCTCCATCTAACCTATCTTCATTTCTGAGAAAGCTGTGAGAATTGGGAATAATCTAGTTTTCACTTATTTTTCCTGAAGGGATCAGCGTGGGTTCCTGGTACATTAATTAATATTAGAAAAACCGTAGATCTTTTCTTCTAGAATTCCTATTTACGTTCGAGAGCGATAATACTGCCAGAAAGTACTGTGCTGACAAGACAGCGGAGATAACTCTGTCACCATTCTCTTGTGTCAACAAATGCTATGGTCAACTCCACCGATTACGAATGACAGCAGTTTCACAGACGCCCTGCAAATTACTTTAGGATCTTCTGTCAAGGAATAAAGTATTGAAACTGAATTGAACCGAGGACTTGTTTCACAGTTACATTTCACTGGAGTTACAGCGAACCAAGCCAATATGGTACCTTCAGACAATGCGAAAACAGAAAATAAAAAAAAAATTAACTAATCTATGAATAAGGAAGTAACAAGCAAGTAGCAAGAACAGTTATCATAACCAGAACTGATAAGCAGCAACAGTAGCAGCAAGTGGAGACCCCGCACAGGAACAACTTTAGTTAACAACAACAGAGGCAACAGGAATCTGTTACAACAGCAAGCGCCAGGCTCAACACAGTTTCGGGAGACGAGACAGAGCGAGGCTTCCACTCGACTCACTCAACAAGACGCGCCCGACTCGCAGAAACAACTAGACAACACTCCCCTAAATCTTTTGTTTTTCATTTTTCCCCAACCAAGTTCCTTAAGAGGTATGCTATCCTAAACTCTTCTCCCTATATCCCTTTACTTATGGCGGACACATGGAATCGCCTTTATGTATAGCTATATTTACCTCATACCTCCCTTAGTCGTGTTCAGCTCTCTCGATCTAGATTCCCTCAGACATATACATTATGCTCTCATCGCTTCGATCAATGTTCAGACAAACAACAGAGTTATGATCCTCTTTCCGAATCTTGTTTGGATAAGCATAACGGGTTTAAATACAGCACGAGTCGGGTATAAATATGCAATACACATCCTAATGCACGTAGATGCATAATTATACATGCATATAAAACCATTACGTAAATACGTAGCAGCACATACACATGTTTACCGTCAGCTCAGCTTCTGTAAATTATTTTCATCCAAAATAGAAGGAAATTAGCTCCTCTACTCGTTCTCTAAATCAGGGTAATTCATTCCCCATCCTCGTCGGGCAGGATGGAAAGGCTACCCTGAACTGGTTAAATGGAACCTTACGTCCTGCCGGGAATAAGCCACTGCGCTCATCCACCAGCGACTAAACAAGCCGCGTTCCAGGAAAGGGAAAGGGAAGCGTGGGCGGGCGTTCGAGGGAGGCCCAGGCTCCATAGTCATTAGATTATAACCAAGGACCTTGTCATAGTGGGATCACAGGAGATAATGAACTGTACATTAATGATGTGTCCATAAACAGACACAGCCCATAGCTTCCTCCTTCCCCCCGTCTAGTCTTGGGGGCTGGTTCCTCCTGCAGTATCCTATATATACTGACACCCTCCTATTCTGGTTCCTCTCGTAGTATCCTATACAGACACAATCGTATATATCTCTCTCTCTACACATGTAATGCATCGTTTCACGTACTCTACCGTCTACATACGATGGGAGCAACTAGGTAAGGAACGATCATTTGCATTCCAAATGTCTTTCATAATAATAATCGTGTATACTCCCTCAACTGACGACCAGTGCAAAAAGATCTCCAGTAGAAACAATACCCTGAATACACCAAGCCTCATTGCGAATATTTAATGTACAGATCCACCTCCCCGATGTTGTCCCCAACAAGATCTTGACATTTCGACCGATTATGGACAGCTGGGCGTCGTTATGCAAAGAGCATAAGCAAATCTCAGCCGCAAGTCGAGAGAAGATAAAAAAAAATCCCCCACGACTTTTTTATCCACAGCGAGGTGGACGCTGCTGTCCGTTTCTGTCTTCTAGAGCAACTGGTGGCTGCTGGAAGAACACGGAAAGTCCATTACCAGGATAATGCTGCTGGAGTTCCAGGCTTGGTGGCCAAAGGGAATGATGACCCTAGTTTTACTCGTCTGGACAAACACCGTGTGAACGAGGCTCAGCTGAGCCTGTCTCTTAAAAATGTGGATGACGTGTGTGTGTGTATATATATATACTTGACACTACTGACAAAAACTGGTCAGTAAACTTAAGAGCCAGAGTCACAAAGGCTTCACGTCTAAAATCCTTAAGCTTTACAATGGTTTTTCTCAAGGAGCAACTCTTTGTGCAACCTACTCCAATATCTTCTCACACGACCTCCCATAACGTCTTTAATGATCATACTGTCAAAGGTCAAAGTCCTCTCACATGCAGACGGCCTTGCAATCGTACCACAACACCTTCATACAACGCAAGCAACACAGAATTCGGACACTGACTCGCCTAGAACAGAGTTTTATTTGCATTTCCAATGAATTCTGCAATCACTGTTAACCTCAGACACACATGAATCCAAACAGCACCCTCCCGTGACCCTGAACGGTCAATCACTCCCACTCGGCAAAGCTTTCAGTTATTCTGGGCAACACGTTCGACACACAAACATACGACATTCACTCCCCACACCACAGAGGCAACAGACAAACAAAACTCTCGGATCATTAACCGATGCCAAATTTAGATAATGAACAAAAGAACATCCCTTGGTATTCTCTAGAAAGAATACATTCGCTCCACACATAACTAGTTCGCCTGCCTATCAATCCACCGAAGCTAAAGTAAATATAACAAAGCTCCGTACCAAACATAACACAGCACTCGGAAGAATCACTGGCTGTTTAAGACACACAAACACTCAACACCTACGCAACAAAAAAAATTCTTCTCCCATTACTCCCACCTCAATGTGTTCGACACTAGTGTCTCTACCACTCCACGCTTAACTAAACTCCTAACTTGAAAATCAAAGCTTATCCAACTTCATCATCCAACAAACTAAGTTCACACATCCTCCCATCCCCAACACACACTGAACTGACGAAGTATAAACACACAGATGACCTGACATGCATTAAAGAAAGACCCATCTAACCCACCAGATATACAACCATCTGAAAATACACTCCCCAGACAAATACGAGTCACATTTTCTCGTCTTCACTTTGGACAACATATTCAGGTGTCTGAATGTGTCGTGGACGTAAAGGGAACTGCAAGAGGGGATAAGCAGTGTGTTTGGAGAGAGCAACTTGGATGTTCTGTTTCCAAAGTGACACTCGGCTCAACATGAAGAGTAAAGCAATGCTTTAGGAATGTCCTGGGAGTAATGTCAATGGTTAGCGAGAGGGCGACAGTTAAGGAAGAAGTGGAAATCCCGCAGTTTCATGTGGGAGGGTAGGGGTGTAAAAAAAGAAAAAAAAGTGGACTACGAGAGTCGAGCGATTGCTAGTGCTTATGCACCTGATAGCGAAAAGAGAAGAGCGTGTTTTGGAAGGTGCTGTCCGAGTGCGTCAGCAATTTCGATGCGAGGATCGAGTGATGGTCGTGGATGAATGGAATGAAAGAGTGGATGATGATGCGGCAGTTGAGGGTATAATTCGGGTGAATGGCGCTATTTGCTTTACTGAAAATGGTGATGGGCTTGCGGAGCCGTGTTGATGGAAAGGGACTGGCGACTGGAGATGCCCGGTTTAAAAACGGGGCCGCACATCAAGACGTGAGTGGAGTTAATGGCGAGGCGGTATTATTGCAATACGTTTCTGCTGACAAGTGTACTCAAGAGACTTTTTGAAGTAAGTTTGCCAAATTGAGCAGCCGTTGAGAAGTCTGATCACTTTTTATTTTTTGTGGAGCCGAAGGGGAGAGTTTGCAGAGGCCTTAGAAAAAGAAATTTTATGGGTAGAATGTGGATATGTGAAGGCAAATAAGCATGAAAAAAAAAAGGCTTTTGTGAGAATATAACAGGAAAAAGCGCGTCAAGAACAGCAAAAGGCGAGAGTAAATGAGTGCCATGCGGAAGAAGGGCTGCGAGAGGTAGGGTGAGAAAGCCAAGTAGTTAGAGAAGGGGAAAAGAGAGATGTGCGGGCGTGATATACTAGGAAGGAGTGCGAATGGTTTGGAAATGAACATGGGAAAGCGGCAGAAGGTCAAGAGGAAGGTGCGGGGAATCAAAAAGAGGGTAAGTGAGAGTTAATGCGAGAAAGTATCGGCAAACTACTACAATTAAAAAGGAAAATCCTTGTGGATGGGGGTGAAATGGGTGAAGAGAACGAGAGCATGAATGGGAGAATCAGTCAAGGGTTCAGATGGTAAGAGGCAAGAAGCAAAGAAGACGAGAGAAGATGGACTGAGCATTTTGAAGAGCTGGTGAATGTGTTAAACGATAAGGCAGCAGGTAGACGTCTAGACAGTGGAGGTTTGCTAAACGAGAGAGGCATGGCAAGGGGCTTAACGAGAAGGGGTACTGGAAGCCTTGCGCAAGATGAATTGTTGTAAAGCGTCTGGAGAGAATGGGACAGGAGCAGAATTTCTTGAGGAGAGGGTGACTTTTTACCGCTTAGATATGATTTTCAACATAATTATGTCTCAAGGTGAGGTGCCTGAGGATTAGCTGCTCCTCTCAGCACATTCACTCAAGGTGAGGTGCCTGAGGATTAGCTGCTCCTCTCAGCACATTCACATCTAACACTCTCTCCATTACATGCATGTGAATTAGTAAATAAACAATCAATGCCTGTTGTCCCCTAGCTTCACTCAACCCTGTATACTAATGTACGCACATAAAAACAAAGTATTCCCAATCACCAATCCTTTTTCAGTATACACAACTTTATAAATTTTTCATAATTTTCATCTACACCCTATATGCTATGTCCACCAATTATAGCCTCAACTGCCAAATAATCCACGTTTGCATTCAAATCTGCCCCCACTCATACTTTATTCCTCTCTCTGCTCCTCACAAACACTCCTCTTCCTTCTCGTTACCAGGTGCAATGTCTACTCCTAGAAAACAGTTCTCACAACGCTCCCTCCAGCAGAGGTACCATCCCTTCCTTTGCTCTCGCCTTCACACTAACCCCAGACTTTATTCGTCAGACATAACCTTGCCATTACTCCTCCCTTCACCTACAGCCTAGCTTTACTTAGCGTCAGAACATCCAGGTTACTCTTACTAAACATCCACCAAACATCCACGCACATCCAGACTCCCAGCCTGAGCCTTGGATGAGGATGAGCACCCCTCGTCTGGTTTCTTCCGTTTTCAATTTTAAAAACTGAAATACACGGAAAACGTGTGAGGGCTCGGCTCCACCCATGCTCCCTCCCCTCTTGGTCGCCTTTTGAAGCACGCAGGAGATATGAGGGTAGTATTCTTTTTCCCCTATCCCCAGAGATATTCCTTTTATCTACAATTTCCCCAGAACTAATTTCTATGAGGGAGTCCTGGTGCTACTCAGAACCTTTCTAAAGGCTCCTGCAGCCCAAGGTTGCGCTATTCACAGCAACAGGGAAATGTAGACTTATCTGGAATGAAAAGTTCTTTGATGAGACTCTGCTTCCAACGGTACAGCCTCACCCAAAGGTAACTTGTCACTTGGGATGTAACCTCGAGCAGGCGGAAGCATGTAACACCTCACCAGGAGATTTATAAACATTAACTACTTCTTCCTGCCCTGGGATCCCTTTGCATGGGGCTGCTGCAGCTCTCAGGAAGTCGGCCACTTTTACAGTTTGGGACCACAGGTCAAAAAGTGTATGTGTGTAGAGGGAGTGAGCACAGGACAACAGAGGAGTAAGTGCTCGTTGTCTTCTGTGTCTAAGCTGCATCTTGGGAACGAATGATCTTTGGAGTTGTGTGACACGTCGAATCTGAGTTTGTCATGTTCGGGTGATCCGCGAGCATAGATTGCTACAGTGCTAGGCAGGTGTAAGCTTTTTACTTCTATATGGGGGTAGGTGGTAGTTCATGGTGGTAGATTCGATGGGAAGGGTCTGGTTTTGCACAAAACAGCCTAGAGCACATCGAGGAGAGATTACAATGGTAGTAAAAACTTTTGCCGTCTATATGTTGAATTTGTCGTTGCCACTCGGCTGATGATTGTTCCGAGAGCTCTGTTTCGTGAGGGGCGACTATATCTTTTTTCAATTTGATTTTGACATAGATCACCAGGCAGATGAGACGGGGTTTATGATGCATGTGATTTTCTTTTCTTTATGTTGGCGGAATCGGCACGAGTACTTGAGCAACTGAATGCCCAAATCAAGGCTGTCTCATAAGTAACGATATATATATATAAATGGACCTCCGTGGTGTAGCGGTTAGCGTTCCTGAGCGTGACGCATTCATGGGCCTCCCAGCGTCAAACATATAGAGTCGAATCTTAGTTGTGGCAGTCGGTCCACAGTCAACCCAGCTATTCATCCAACGCCAGGATTTGGTCGATAAAATGGGTACCTGGATTAGGATACGATTATATACATATATATATGTAATCGTAGCTTAAGCCAGGTACCCAATTTATCGACCAACCCTTAGGGAAGAACGAACAGCTTGGTTGACTGGACCGACAGCCTCAACCAGGATTCGAACCTATGCACTCGATCCGGGGCGGTCTGTAAATGCGTCATGGTCAAGAACGCTAAGCGTTACACCACAGGCGATACCAAGGGGTCCTTTTGTCTTGTCCAAATATGTTACCAGCAAATATTCCGAGAGAGCTTTTAGCTTGTTTATGGCCTCTGTGCTGACGTTTGTGGTGTGGGGAGCGAATGTCACGTCATGTCAATGCTGTCCACTTCCAAGTCAGAGTTGTGCAGAGTGGGAATGAGTGATCGACCATTCACGAGGACGTCGAGGGGTGCAGTTTGGATTCGCTTCTGTCACGGTTCAAGCGCTCTCAACACCCTTCTGTGGCGATACAACCATTCTGTCGTGGGCGAGCCACCGTTCTCACTACTCTATGTAGCGTTGCACGTCTGCTGTTGCCAGGTAGTGCCAGGATACGTAAAAAAACAATCGAACCCAAGTCATCTTGAAGGGCAGCCGAAGTTGGCCATCCGCTCGGCCACGACTGCATTAAACTATTGCACTTCAGACCAGCCAATGGTTGAAAAGAGATCCCCGGAATCATATCGGGTGACCCGGAAAAAGAGAAACATGTTATGAAAAGTCCGTCCGCATCAGAGCCGCAAAACACCCTAACCAGTCCATAAGCACGACTTTGAAGTCCAGAGGGCAGCCGGGACGAGATCCCAAGTCATCTTGAATGACTGTGCCCTGTGGGGTATGACGCGGGATCTCACTGGACCATGAGATGCCTCGAGGTGAAAAGCTTTTGTTTCGTTGTGACAGAGCGGGTAGCTCTCACTAGGGAATCTTTGAATCCTGTGTCCCCATAGGAGAACTGTGAGTATCAGTTTCATGTGTACATTAAGTGCTCTCTCTCTCATATATATATATATATATATATATATATATATATATAGTCAGAGCCAGGAGAGTGACCAAAGTCTTCAAGGTAGACTACAGACAGAACTAGGAGCGTGACCCCTCTCTCTCTCTCCAAACAAAGCCGACACACGAAACAGAATCCTTCTGGAGAACACATGAAGAATTAAAGCCATTGGAGAACACCTGAACACTTGACGTAGGGAAACCAATGGAGAACATCGGAAGTTATGAAACCACTGGAGAACACCTGTAGCAGTGAAGTTCATTGTAGAACAACACCCAAAGGACTGAGGTCATTGGAGAACACCTGAAGTAGTAAAACTACTGGAGAACACAAACAGACTGAAGCCAAATGAATACAACTTAAGCAGTTAAATGGCTGGAGAACATTTCAAGTACCGAAGCCATTGGAGAACACCCAAATCCACTGGAGAACACCTGATGTTGAGAATATCTTTCTAATCGTCACAGAAGGATTTGGTAGCATATCGTGAGATCAAAAAATATACTGCAGTATTTATCCGGCATTCTTACGTCATAACCCTAGTGTTGTAGCACTTTAATGTTCCATTTGATTTATTTATATATATATATATATATATATATATATATTACGTAGATCAATTATCACTGGTGAATACGTAGTATATTTCAGAGAAACGCTGTTTTTCTTTCGTCTTACATATACTTTTGTTTACAAAACGACACGAAATAGATATGGCATTAGCTTTAGCAGAAATAAGCTGTTTACCATGCGAGTAATTTTCCTATAAGCCTCTTTACCAATACGCTAACGCAATAACTAATTAACGAGACCACTTAGAATTAAAAATATCTTAAACCCAAAAGCTGAAGTATTTTTGTCTTTATAACTTATGGCTGATTATTCCAATCACTAATTAGAATACGTATTTTGTATATATATTCTTTTTCATTTCATCATTTACATCAGCTGTATTCTTGTTCTAGGGTTACAAAAAAGGGTATAAACATGAGCCATAAATATCTGTTTATAAAAACCATTCTCTATTTTTGTATGCTGAAGGCTCCAGTCACAAACAGAAGTCCACGTCAATGCCAGGCCTTGAACTGAAATATAGAGATGATTATGAAAGGGAAAAAGAAGAGACAAGGAAAAGTCTTTATGAATCTTGGAGGAGATGGAAAAACTTGTGTCTTAAAATGTTCCAGGTCATTGAGGTATGACAAAATTTATATTTTTTCACAGTTTATACTAAACGCAGACATGTTCACTGGACCAGATGCTTCAACTTTTTAATTAATTTACATATGTAAGGGTACGCCGAGCGGGCAACGTGTATATAATTTCTTGCATATTGGATCACCGAGAAATTTAATTAGCATTTGCCTTTGACAGTAAATGGGTTGATCTTCCGTGGTCAAACATTAACCACGTCTATATAAAATTGCCAAACGGCCAGATGGCGATATACATAGGAGTATATTATATATATATATATATATATATATATATATATATATATATATATATATATATATA
>JAYMFT010240812.1:0-11054 GCA_038088735.1 Panulirus argus | reverse complement strand
ATGGACTAGAAGTGAAAAACAAATCCAGAATATTAGGAGAATGGTCATAGCGATCAGGTATATGGGTAGGGTGGGAGTTGTACATATATGTGTAAATGAGCCACTTGATGGTAAGGAAGGTTCAAGAGGTAGGGCCCCACGAGTGTAAAATTCTCTCCCTGTACAGTAATGATACATTTGTCCACCAACGAAGAGAAAGGAACAAAGGGTGACTTTCAAGTTCCTTAACTAGTCTGACGATTTCAGTAGTGAACGTTCTTTACAATATGGAAAAACATGATAAAAGGTCAAAACAAGAAACTAAGCAATAGCATGTTGAAAAAGATGTTGAGAAGTCCTTTTACAGCATCTCATTTGTTGATGAATGGAATAACGTAAGCTATTAAACTGTAAGTGGTAATAGTATAGAAAGTTTGAAAAGCTGTATAATAGTAGGAAAAATCCAAAAGATAGCACCCCAACAGCGTTGGACTCCACCACCTCGCGTCATACAAATAGGTCATTTCATACACGTTATCATCATAAAGTTCCTGTATCTAGCCGTCTCACTCAAAGTTTCTCATTCATCTTACGGTGAATAAAATACTGAATACAATGAAAATTCTATTTGATACCCGATTCTCACATTTGGACAAAAATTACTGCTATACATTTCGTTCGAGTCTAATGAAGCAAGGAACAGATATGGAGAAATAAATACAATAATTTTCTACCTTTAGTATATAGGATTTGATAACAGGATCGGCAGGAACCATATAGTGACGGTCCCAAGGTCGTCAGTAAACGTCAGGAAGCAAGAGCGAGGCTTGGACACTTGCTGGTTTGGATTCCTGCTGGCTTAGTCTCTCTTGCTGGCTTGGTCTCTCTTACTGGCTTAGTCTCTCTTGCTGCCTTGGATTCTTGCTGGCTTGGTCTCTCTTGCTGGCTTGGACTCTCTTGCTGGCTTCATCTTTCTTGCTGGCTTGGACTCTTTTGCTGGATTGAACTTTTGCTGGCTTAGACTCTCTTACTGGCTTGGTCTCTCTTGCTGACTTGGACTCTTGCTGGCTTGGATTCTCTTGGTGGCTTGGTGCTTCTTGTTGGCTTGGTATCGCTTGCTGGCTTTGATTCTTGGTAGCTTGGTCTGTCTTGCTGACGTGAACTCTTGCTGGCTTGGACTCTTGATGGCTTGGACTCTTGATGGCTTGGTCTTTCTTGCTGGCTTGGAATCTTGCTGACCTGGTCTGTCTTGCTGGCTTGGGTTCTTGTTGGCTTGGTCTGTCTTGCTGTCTTGGACTCTTGCTGGGTTGGTCTCTCTTGCTGGCTTGGACTCTCTTGCTGGCTTGGACTCCCTTGCTGGCTTAGACTCTTGGTGGCTTGGTCTTTCTTCCTGGTTCGTTGTCTCTTGCTGGCTTGGACTCTTACTGGCTTGGTCTCTCTTATTGGCTTGGACTCTTGCTGGCTTGATCTGTCTTGTTGGCTTGGTCTGTTTTGCTGACTTGAACTCTCTTGCTGGCTTGGTCTCTGTTGCTGGCATGGACTCATGCTGGCTTGGTCTGTCTTGCTGGCTTGGTTTGTCTTGTGGGCTTGAACTCATGCTGGCTTGGATTCTCTTGCTGAAATTGACTTTTGCTGGCTTGGTCTTTCTTGTTAGATTGGTTTCTTGCTAGCTTCGTTTCTCTTGCCGGCTTGATCCTTTGCTGGCTTGGACTCATGTTGGCTTGGACTCTTGCTGGCTATGTCTCTTGCTGGCTTTATCTCTCTTGCTCGCTTGGACTCTTGCTGGCTTTGTCTCTTGCTGGCTTTAACTCTCTTGCTCGCTTGGACTCTTGCTGGCTTTGTCTCTTTTGCTGGCTTGGACTCTTGCTGGCTTGGACGCTCTTTCTGGCTTGGACGCTATTGCTGGCTTGTAGAAACCAGGGACGAAAAATGAAACAGTGATAAGATTGCTTAAAGCTGAAGATGGGTACACTGCAGGCTCTTGGTGGGTTGAATAGCAGGACGGGAGATATCGGGCAGGGGGCCGGGCGGCACCTGCAGCCCAGAGAGACGTCTTTATCTTGATATCACGTAACGTATTTCAGATATAAGAAAAAAATCCACATAGTACATAACGCACACACACACACACACTCACGCACACGTCCTTTTCTTATCACAGATGTGCGTGAGTATGCGGATGTTTCTGAGTGAGCGTGTTAGTTTTCTTGTATGTATTTCTTTTTTGTTGAGAGAAAGAAGTGTTTATTGTGTTTTAATTAACCATTTTCACTCAACGATGGGGGGGGGGATGAGTTTTACAGTTTTTATAATTATTTCATGCTGTCTGCATTAATCATGTATTCAGCCATTTTAATCCGTCCATCCACCACTCTTATTCCATCAAAATTTCTTCACATTCTTTTGAAGAAGTTTCTTGCAGAATTTCATTTTATATCCTCTGGTTGCTCTGTCTCTACATCTCTCGAAAATATCTTCACTATATACGTCGTAGATCTGTTATGAAATCTTAAAGGTTCTCATCAAGTTATCCCACACGTTTCTCTTTGACAAGGTGAGTAGGTTTAAAGCCTTTAGCCTTTCCTTGTAACTCAGCTTTTTCAGAATTAGTTGAATATTTCTTACCCTCCTTTGGACCTTCTCTATTAGTTCTTTGTGCTTATTTAGGCCCAGAGACCAAACTTGAGAAGCATGTTCTAGATTTGGCTATATGTATGATATGATCAGCTTGCTGAATAATTTCATATCATTAAACTTGAATGGTATTGTATTATTTGCAAATCGAAAGTTGGTCTCCTTAGCAGCACTCCAAAGGTTGGACTCTGACAACGGTGTTAGGAACAATGTCTACTCCATAGTGCTTCTCATATGCAGATTCCTGGGGCTTATTTCCTTCTACATGATGTTCATTACTTTACATTTACTCTAGTTGAATATCATCAGTCATGTTTCAGACCAACTTTGAAGTGTGTGTGTGTGTGTGTGTGCGTGTGTGTGTGTTTGGGACTGCGTAGAATTTTTTCTAGCCTCTAAGAGATATTATGTAATTTGTTACATTTATACGCATTTACTACAACACGAACCAATTTGTTCCACTTAAAGAAAATTATCCCCAACAATTTTTTTTTTTACGGAGGTTGACTCACTTCAGATTACGCCATTTTTTTTTTCAGTTTCATTTCTAAGACGTCTAGAAAAGGTCTGCAGGTAGAAGAATATAATTGGAATATATGCGTAGATTGTAGCGTTGACTTTACTTCTCGCAGAAAGATCTACTTTGTGCTTTCCTGTTCGAGTTAACTGAACTCTCAAGAATTCCTTCCACTCTAACCTTCCGCCTCCTCCTTGGTTTCCCCATTTAACTTGTTCCTTCCACTTCCAACACGTATATCCTCCTAGTCATCCTTTCCTCACTCATCCTCTCCATTTGTCTAAACCATTTCAGCACACCTTGCTCTCTCTCATACATACTCCTCTCATTACCACACCTCTCTCTTACCTTATCGTTTCTTATTCAATCAAACCACCTTACGCCCCATATTGTCCTCAGACATTTCACATCCGACACATTCACCTTCCTCCATCCTTTGTCATCCAAGGCATAATTCTCGCATCTACGCAACACCGACGAGATTACAACACCATTCCTCAATGCCGACAGGATCTTCACCCCCTCACCCACCCAATGACTCCTTTCACCTCCTGTGGTTCTATTCGTTGACATATCCAACAACCCACTTCCTCCCAGCTCTCTTCAAACTCACACTACAAATAAACTCTCTCCATTGTTAAACCTAATAATCTTGCTTTTACTCACATTTAATCTCCACTTTCTCCTCTCACACATTCTCCCAAATACAGAAACCAGCTTCTGCAGTACCTCATTTGGATCTGACACTGGCGCCGTATCATCAGCGAACAGTTACTGCCTCACCTCCAACATTCCCCCGCCTCCTATCCCTCAACAGACCGCTAACCTGCCCCTCTCTCGTAAACCCTTATATTCACCTCCCGCGCAATCCCACCCATAAACAGATTACACAGCCATAGTGACATTACACACCCTTGCCGCAGACACACCGTCACCCGGAATCACCCCCCCCCCCAGTCGCCTTTCTTTCTACTTGCACATACGCCTTACTACTACAATTAGCCTAAAAACCCTTAACGAAAAGGTCCTAGTGTTACTCTGGAAGCTTTATTTCAGGGACAGAGTGTACTCCTTCGAAGTAAAAAGCGCTTGAATCTAACTGTACTCTATATAGGCAACTGATGATAGCACAACCTTGCCAAAGGTGACTTTTCTCTCATGGTCAACGTCAGTTGCCGAGACATAGTACAGTTTAGTCTATAGACTTCTCATTTCAAAGGTTTCCGTTCTATCCCTGATACTGAGTAGTACAGCCTTGAAGTTTCAGTAACCCTTGGAGAAGGTGCCTTTGGCTTATAAGACAAAAATAATGACTGTCATAATAAGAAAACAGTAATAGTACTAATAATGATAATAATTATAATAACAATATAATACTGATAATACTGATAATGATATTATCTATGATAGCACCGTAGTCTACATGCACCAGGCAAAACCCTGCTCCATTTATGATCATCTTGGGAAGTATGTCAGATGATATGTTCAGTCATGGAGAGACCTGGTGGTGTATGGACTTCGAATCTGAAGCTTCATAAACATGTTGTTCTATTCACCTGAGTGGGTTTCGTATCTATGTTCGTGTGTGCGTGCATAGAAGTGTGTGGTCGTAGTTGTGGGCGATGATACGAAAGAATGGATCATATTGAATATAATTATACGTGTAGATGAACCTAAATGTCCAACGTGTGCGTCAAGACATTAACATTTAGTAAATGTTTCTGTCTGACATCTTAACCAGCTGCACATTATGAATGAAGAAAGGAATTCCAACAACAGGCAAACGATGGTTGGGACTAACTCTTGTGTGTGTGCACGTGAGGGCATGGTGCCCTTGGCCGGAAGAGGGAGGTTGACAGAGCATGATGATAAATGACGATTTGACCTGAGTCATTTATGAAAGAATATTATTATAATGGTGTTCATGCGAGGATTCTGTATATATCTATTTAGAGGTGTATGTGTATATGGAGTGAAAAACCTTTTGAATGAACATGCAGGTGGATGAAAGGCGTGTACGGGACAGAGTGAAATGGAGCGATGTAGTACGCAGGAGTTGACTTGCTGTTAGTGAACTGTACCAGGGTATGTGCAGCGTCCGGGGTAAGACATGGAAAGGTCTGTGGGGCCTGGTTGTGGATAGGGAGATTTGGTATCGGGGAATTACAAGACAGCAAGAGAATGGATGTCAGCGGATGCGGCCTTTCTTCGTCTGTTCCTGGCGCTAAAGCAGGAAACGGTGATCAAGTATGGGAAGAAAAGTGTGTATGTATGTGTGTAAGTAAATAACCGAGAGCATGTGTCTGTCATTGAGCGTAACCACAAAAGCGTCAGTCGACTTCTTATGTCGTAATACACTCACGCGCACTCGTGTACTTTTTTTTTTTTTTTTTCTATGTTAGCTGAGACGGCACGGGCAGCTAAGGCCCTAATCAAGGCCATCCCATTAACGTTGAGGGTAAAGATAAAAAAAACGTATGTGAGAAGACTGGAGAAGTTACCATAACTCATAATGAACAATGACTCTATATTATAGTGATTTGTAGCCACTGTCCAGAGAACTCTCATGAAAGTGCCATATTTATCGAGTTTAGGTCATACAGTTACCACCTCTCATATCGTGTAGTAGAACAGTGCAGTACCGAATGACTTATAGCTGTCTTTCTGTTAGCACCAGTCGTTTGTTTCAGCATAATAACATATATCGTATCAGCAGCTGTGTTTAGAGGAACCAGAATCTTAAACCAGCGTCAGTACAATTGGTTGTTATGGGCTGAATGCCTGAGGGTCTGCATTATGTGTTAGTCATTAAAGAAAAAGAACGGATCTAATGTTCTTCCCACTCGTTCTGTGAAATCATTATCTTTTTCTTAGCTATTTCTATACAAAGTCTGACGTACCTTGTAGACTGCAGATACACCCCACACACTAATATGCACGCACGCACGCACTTACGCCAAAACCTACTCAGAAAAGCACGCCATCTCTCGGTAAATAGAACAACTTGTTTATGAAGCTTCAGACTCAAAAGCTCAGAGATTGAGTCCATTTACCTCCAGGAGTGTCTCTGTGAACTTCTGTCTGTAACTGTACAAGAAAAATAAAAGCACAAAGGATCAGTTTGGGCTCCCAGGTGTTTATACACCAGACTTTCAAATGTAAAACACTACAGAAAGAGGGAAAAGACAAAAGATGGAAGAGAACCCTACACCTCTGTTGTAAGAGGAAAGAAGGAAGTACCATAACGATAACTCCTCGTGTATCTATCTGGTCTTCATACAGAATCTAGGGAACAGCAGGTGTGTACCTTGGGTCGAGGTCATGGGAAATTGGATGCACGTAGACAGCTCACGACAACAGTGGTAGAGATAATATCTGTACGATAAAGAAAGAGAAGCAACATCGTGGCAGACGGAAAAGGAATGAAGAAAGGTGACAGCAGGAGATTTGATAAGGCGGAAGTCTTGTGACTCCACCCTGGCCGAGAGAAGTAGAGCAAGAACCATCTTAGATATACTAGCAGTATTTCGTACTGGGATGAATCAAGCCCAATAGATAGAGAATAGTTACTCATAAGAAAATTAGTTGCATTACCTACACTAAGACACCAGCTTTAAGAAGGAAAATTTTCCAATGTTCATCAGAGGGAGTTTCCAGGATATGATGAAAGACTGTTGCAGGATTATGTTATGAATAAATGAACATGAATAACATACGGATAAATATACCAGAATATATACATCTGTCTAAGCATTTATAACTATATGTTTATCATCCTTCGCTGGTCGAAAAGCGAAATTCTTCAATACAAACTTCCGGGTCTTTGAGGAGGAACGTAGTATTCTGCCGGGGTGAGGGAGCAAGGTACACCACCTCAGGGGTGAGGTACCGTGTGTGGTGGGAAGCATCGGTGGTGATGGCCTCTAGTGGTGCTGCTGAAGGAGGAGGTCTATGAATCCTCTCACGACCATACTTTGTTACAGCGATTACCTTCTCTGCTCTCAGGGTGTTATCCTCAGTCTGAGCACAGAATTAGATGTGATGATAACACTGGTTAACAAGGATTTTCCTTCCTTGGTGTCATTATATCATGTTAGTCAGTTTGAGGAAGTTGATTATAGTCAATATGTCTATCACATCCAGTTTATGAGGTACACGTTAAATAATGTTTGAATATGTATGAGGAACACCAACATTATACACTGAAATAGTTATTGCATTACTGTAATTAAAAGTTGCTTGTCTCTCAAAGAAGAAGTCAGCCATCCCTAAGCAAAACTTGCTAATCTCATCGCTTTAGATGCAAACTTGGTGATCAGGAGAAACTTGTCTGGTGTCCACATTCATGCTGCAGCTCGAATGCAAATGGTTTGACAGACTGGAGTATCCGTGGTGACCTTATGGTTACTAGGTTACTTTTCGGAAGGCAAAGTCGTGACACAGAATACTGGTGGATTCTTCTGTTTGTGAGACACTCGTACAACAATGGAACACAACATAAAGATAGACTGGGAACCGTGTGGATAATCAAATTCCAGGCCAGAAGATCATTAACACCTGAACTTCAGGTGAATCTTGAGAAGATTTACTTACCATGGCTCCACATCACGTTAGGTTTAATGAGAAAGCTTTGTTAAGGTTTTGAAGAAAGAATGGAGAGAGCTTTTGAATTACCCTCGAGATAGTGATGAAAAGATAGAAGGAATTTCTGTTGGTCCACAAATAAGAGAAATGATCACAAGTAAATTTGACAAAATTTATGTTAACTGAGACGGCACAGGCAGCTGAGGCCTTAGTCAAGGCCATCTCATTAACGATATATATATATATATATGTACACACACACATATATATCCCTTTCTCTCTCTCTCTCTATATATATATATATACCCTAGCCTGAGCCAGGTACCCATTTTGTCGACCAACCAGGCAGGATTCGAATCTACGCGCTCGACCCTAACGGCCCGTGAGAGCGTCACGGTCAGGACTCTAACCACTACGCCTCGGGAGTCCATACCGTGATGTCTCTTGAGGTTCGCTTTCTTCACTCCCACCTAGATCTGATAACGTGCAGCAGTTTTGCGACTACCCAAACTGAACGCAGCAAAGGCCAAGTAATGAACGCCACTACACGCAACGAGATCCAAGCAATGAACGCCACCGAGCGCCCCCTGAGGAGCCGAACAGTGAGAGCGAAAGACACCAGCATCAGTACCACGACCCCCGCCACTAGAGACAGTTCCTCCCTGGAGCATCCAGAACCAAGCCATCCCATCATCCCCTCCAGCTGAACCAAGTACTGCTCGCGCAAGACCAGTAGGTGGTGCACCCTGGGGTCTACCTTCGTCTTCGTCTGGAGGACCACCAAAGAGTCTGGGTTCAGCACCAGCTCGGGCACCGGGTTCACGAGATGTGTCCCGAAGGGCAGGGAGCGGAGGAACTAACGGTGCCGGTGGACCTGCTTGTGCAGGGCCCTGACCTCTGTGGTCAAGTTCCTGATCACCACCAACCTCTTGCACTATTCAATCCTGCTGATCTTCAGCACCAGCACCAGGCCAAAGACGAATACTAAATATTTAAGTTCCATAAATTTTCTTTTTCAATTAAATGGAACTTAATGAAATTATGAGTATAAGAAAGATGGAATCCGTACGTGGTGGCTTCAGTATGATGAATAAACTGCCAGATGAGAGAAACAGTCCAGGAATTGTCATTTCTAAAAGTTAAGTATAAAGGTGAGACTTAGTGAACACACGAAAGGTCTTTTATGCCCAAGTTTTAGCCGAGTTGTTTAAAAAATAAAAGTCAAGTAGAAATTCGGATCTTATATCAACTTTATTGTAATATACCACTTTTAAAAACAAACGCAATGGAGCTAACCTAAGGAGAGATTTATATTCATCTGCCGTGGAAAATCCCAGTCCCGTCCAAGAAGCAGAATAGTTGGTGAAATCAGTTGACGAGTATTATGAATTATAAGGATGTTGAAATGATATCATTGTTATATGATTAATGTAAGTCAGTTGTTAGTATGATTATAATCACCTTTATCGTCGTCAGTATTATTATCATTGTTGTAATTATCGCAGGTATTATTACATTATACATGACATCTAGAGGTTAGATATGAGCAAATGAAGCTAACGTTTGTTTGTTATAGATGCTTCCCCGTAATATGAGTAAAAAATTATTATTTTTATTTTTCTCATTATTATTATCATTATCATCATTATCATTGTCACATTTATAATTGATGCTATTAATCAATGATATTTCTAATATCACTGTTTATCATTATTGTGATTATTACTATCGTTGTCATCATCGTAAATTTCCCAGGAAACGATGCCATTCATTAGTAGTGTTCTGTCTCGGCGTCTTTTAGGAAAAATTCGATAAACTGATTAAATGTCAGGAGTGCCTAGAGATATGTCTTTAATTAGTGTGACGTTCCTGCACCTCCGTTACGAGAGATTCCAACGAGATATGAGAGGTATGTAATTAAGAAGCACTACCTCGGTCTCATTCCTGTATATCTCCACCAATTTATGATGATGCATTTTGCAACTTCTTATATACATTAAGAAAAAAAAATCATTCAAAGGTATTTAGCAATGATTCGTTGTTTAACATGAATCAAAGACCGTGTTACAATCAGAACAGGTTTTGTGGGTGTAACACTTGTCTAGAGGTTGAAAGTCAACTCATCGTGTGCTACTACGCTGGAATGCTCCGCCTCCTTCTAACTATTCCGCCAATAGCATTTTACATGCACCAACTTACTCCACCCCTTTCCCACTATTCCCCCAATAACACTCTTTATGAACCGACAGGCTCCATCTCCTACTAACCATTTCATACCTGAAAAACTTCTTCATAAATACAAGCAGTCGTCTCCCCAGCCTTTCCCTCTGAAGGGACTCCCACAAGGTACTGTTCCAGATAGCATCATTTTGACTGAGCAAAAACTAGTATGTGTCTGGTCGATAAAAAGAAAACTCCCGCGACGGACATTGAGATTTGAAAAGATGAAATGAAAACCAGAATGTATAGACTCGTTCCTGTGAGGCCTCTTTTACGGAAATGGCAGCATAAATTGACCTTTTTCTTTTTATATCTGACCTTTGACCCCTGTAAAATCGGAAGCAGGTCTTTGAGAAAAATGAGGTGGAGGACCTGGCCCCATTGACTTGGAGAAAAAGCACTTCCAATTCCATGATCAGCCGAAAGAAAGTAAGGAGTGGGGGAGGTGATTTTAACTGGAAAAGAAAATGAAAGAGAAAGAAAGTAGGAGAGTAAAAACAGCCATTTCTCTCTTTATGGGAGAAAATTATGATAATTTCAGGGACTAGTGCAGAAGCTGGAACTGACACGCGAGATGTTCCCCAGAGTGAATACGTCACCACTCAAGTCCTGGGTAAACTTTCTTGAGGGGTTGGACGTGGGTAAACCCTGTCAACTAATTGTCAAGATGCCCTGCTGTATATCTTTACTCTGTGTGGATTGATAACAGAAAATAATGCATAACATTCAGCCCCATGAATCGGGAAACATGATAAGAATGTGAGTTTCACCATGATTGGGTCGAATAATCTTCTTAACCCTTAGATAAAAATATGGCGCTAGAAACAATAGGTTGCATCCGCCTTTGGTGGCCAAGGTTGTATAGCCATATGACCGTTTACACAAACATTCATTCGTGTATGGATCCGTAAACGCACACAGAGACATACACCGACGACAGAGAATAAGTATCCAAGTTCATGTTCGTATATATATATATATATATATATATATATATATATATATATATATATATATATATATATACATATTCTTTCATACATATTCGCCGTTTCCCGCATCAGCGAGGTAGCGTTAAGAACAGAGGATTGAACCTTAGAGGAAAAATCCTCACTTGGCC
>JAYMFT010240801.1:0-11054 GCA_038088735.1 Panulirus argus | reverse complement strand
CTTCTGTTTCCCTTTTTAGAAATTGAAAATACAAGAAGGGGAGGGTTTCCAGCCCCCCGCTCCCGCCCCTTTTAGTCTCCTACGACACACAGGGAATACAGGGGAAGTATTCTTACACTATCAAGGAATACTGATTCTTTTAACACAATATCCATTTTATCAGGCAGTGACTGCTTCTCTTCCTCAATAAAATTATGAGTCCTTAATGAATGTCCTGCTACTGTAAATGAGTTAATTCTTCCCTATCAAGATTATCAAAAGTGGGGAACATTATTACAAAATACCAGAAAGAGAGTCTGCAGCTTATTTAGCTTTCCCTAACATGCATTAAAAGACAGGACTTACCTCCTGAAATGAAAAACAGTAATAAGCTAGCTTACCTCTTTGGTTCCTATCCTTGAATAACTAAACAACTGGAGTGTGATGTCAACAAATAAACTGGGTAACCATTATATAAATCAAAAACTTGTATAAGGACTCATTCTACTGCCAGAACTTCCAACTCAAAAAAGAAATGATTCATCTCTGCTTTTGATAGTCACAACCTACACATGATGTGGGCAAAAGCTTGCCAAAATGGATATGCTTGAAAAATAGCACTTAGCCCCTTCAGTAAGATATCCATTGATACAATACATGGCTTAATAAAACATGGAAACTTGAGGACTGAGGCTATAGTTAATGTCTGCTTATATGTATTGAGTGCCTGCTGCTGCTCAGTGTTCCAGACAAAGATTTCACCTTTCCTGAACAGGACTGTCAATGGTAAAACCATATTTAAATGCTCTATAGAGTTCCTCTAAACCTATGAAGGATCTAAGAATTTTTACAGATTCAGGGGTAGGAAAGTTCATAGTTGATTTGACCTTAACATCAGAGGTCATTATCCCATTTTCAGTGACTGTCCCTAAAAACTTGGATGCTTCAATTGAAACCTACACTTTGTGAGTTTTATCTTCAGACCTACTTGTTCCAACCTTTCAAATAACAACACAGTTTTTCAAAATAGTTTCATATTTCTGGACATGACAATAATATTAACTGAGAAGACCAGGAGGGCACCTCTTAATAAATCCTGAAACATGTATTTATCACATAGGCAAGGGTGATTCCAGTAACCTGAAGGATACATTCTGGAACAATCAACTACCCTGAGAAAGTCAAAAAGTAATCACAAGCTTAATCTTTTAATCCATACTGACCTGCCATAACCACTGCGAGAGATCCAGGTAAATTATATCATTATTGTTCTTTCCTATAATAATAATAATAAGCTGAATAACATTGGTAAGAGAAATCTATCATGTATGTGTCAGATTTGATAATGGTGTGCCAATGGGTTGTAACATGTTACCATCAAGTATCTTAAGAATTTGATAACCTGTGACTTGATGGCATAAGTGTAACATGAGGTAAGCCAGAATGTATATAGGCTTAGTGACATGACATGCTCTATATTGTCCAAGCTTCTCATACAGTCACATGCTCTCAAAACACTTTTGCCAACTTATTTTTAAACTCTGAGCAATCCATTTCTGCAAATCCTAATGTGATTTGATGCAGTCGTTCAGTTTGTCTATTGCGATAACATTTACTCCACCTCCCATATCAGGGGTAATATCATTCACAGTATGCAACTGCTTACCACTAATCTCAAAAATAGCAGAGCAAGTTCCTTCTACAAATAAATGTTACCCCTACATCTATAGCCCTAGCAGACACACATATTACTATTCCTGACATCATACAACCCAGAATCTATTAAAGGTCTTTACTCTACATGAAGTTGGGATGGAAAATGTATTTACAACTAAGCAATTATTCTTTAAAGTCAGCATTATTGGAGTTAGAAAAATAAACAAGACATGCAGGTTGCCCCTCACTACCATGTAATCTCTAGCATAATTGAGCCTGCAAAGACTGCTGGGGCATGCCCATTCGCTCACTTTGTTCACATGGATCTGAATAAGAAAGGACAGCTTCTTCATCAAACTTAAGTGTCACACACTTTCCCTTAGGATTATTAGGAAATAAAGCTCCACTCTCATGAACCATCGGTGCTTTGCATATGCTTACAGAGATATAAATTCTACCTCTACACACTACTTTACTAGGAAGAAAGATAAAACTGTTGCCAATGTCCATGCACCACTTCCTCTGTTTGATCTCCAACGAATGTGTATTCCAGTAATATATCCACCTTAATTTGCAAACCAGTGAACACTAGCAAAGGAGGTAGTCACTGTTAAAACCCTGAAATCTACAGAGAGGGAAACAGGATCTTGATAATCAGGTGGAGTATCTCCACAGGCCAAGCTTGATACTACCACAAGGAGGCTGCGAAACAAATTTGTGACCAACAGAGAATCCGAACCTATGAAGGACTTTAGCTCTCTAAATACTGATTAGGGAACCCATATCCAAGAAAACAGAGATCTCTCCAAACAACCAGCTGGTTAAATGAAGGTCATCTACCTCAAATGCAGCCTGGCTGGCCCATGTATGCAAAGGTGACCCAGTTCACCATCACTGTGTCACATACGAGAATATCCAAGTTTTGGCAAAATCGCCCATCCTAAGGGAATACATGAAAAGCATTGCACGCCATAAATGCACATCCATTAGTAAGGTGCACACTGTCTTTCCCAAAACAATCTTTTCTGAGGGACATGACTCTGGGATTGTGTAACATGCAACACGTCCAGTACAATCATGGAGAGGATGGTTTTGGGGTTGGTGGGTGGGGTAATTTTTGTGGCAATCATCCATTCTGACCTTTCCCCCTGCAACTTAAATGTATGAGTCACTATAAAAGCCCATGCAACAACAACTAATGATGTATCCCTTATCGTTGCACCTACAGCAGAAATGCTGAGACACAAAATCATGCCATTTAGCATGCAAAGTATCTGTATGAAAGCCAGAATGATGAATAGCCCCCACACCTTGTATGTGGTTTAGCAGCAGTTTCCATGTCACCCTGTGAGGTATTCATACCGTGGTCTGAATGAAGAACAGCTTTCGCACCTGTATCTTATCCAGTTGCAGTCTCTCTGTCACCCTTGCCACTGAGATAACTGGAACCTTAGAGCCTAGTGTGAGAAGATCCCAACATGACAAATAATCTGCATCCTCAATAACAGATATTAGATCTGAATTATGGAAATCTTTATCAAAATGAGCATGAGAGCTGTTAAATTATGCCCTAACCACCTCTGGCACTGATGGGACAAAAGTACCAAAGAAAATGAGTCTATTAACAATGTCAAAAGACTTGAAGTGGTCTCTGCTGTCACCATGCAACCACAATGGCATGGTTTTGAGAAGATTAGCCTTTTGCAATAAATATGTATCTGCCTGCCCCATTTAATTCTGAAATGTCTCAGTTGGGTGCTTAGAGACCGATGTGCTAAGAGAAAAGGGTTACTGTCCTCAGCATTGAGAAGGTTTTAATGAAGAAGTCTTGAAGGGTGTGGAATCAGGGTCTCATTTCTAAGCTCCCATCTTTTGGCTTCCCTCCTTCAATTTGCTCCTTGATATCTAGCTTCCTCTCAGGCCGATCTATCTCTGTGGTTGTTGATGGATCAGCCTCCCCCCTTTTCTGAGCTACTAAATAAATTCAATTCAAATTCAAATTCAAATTCAACAGTGGTGTCCCTCAAGGGTCTGTATCGTCACCAACACTTTTTCTCCTTTTCTTCAATGAGTTTCTCTCTTCCACAATTAACCCAATGTACTCATATGCTGATGACTCAACACTGCATTCATCCACATCCTTTAATTCTGCTGCCTCTTCTCTCACTTGATCTGCATCTTGCCTTGACACAGCTTCCACAATAAACTCACCTTGGACAGAATATATCAGTGGAGTACACAAAATCTAGTTAAGTTTAATGCTTCCAAGATCCAATTTCTACCTATCTCTCTATCGAAAACTCCTCACAACTCTCATATCTCTTTTGACAATTCTGTAATTCCACCTCTTGACTCACTGAACATACTTGGTATACTGTAACATCCAACCTTTCTTGGAAACCCCACATAATGGGAATAGCTAAGGCTGCCTCTAAGAAACTGTGTGTCCTGTTTAGATGTTACAACTTTTTCTCTTCTGAACAGTTGCTCCGTTTATACAAAGGTTTGATTCGTCCTTGTATGGAGTGCTGCTCCCACATTTGGGGTAGTTCTTGCTCTGTTTTCTTACTTGACAGAGTTGAGTCGAAAGCGATCCAACTTATAAACTGTCCCGGGCTAATTTCCAAACTTGACCCCCTTGTCCTACACCGCAATGTTGGTTCACTTTCCCTTTTCTATACGTATTACTTTGGCTTTTGCTCCCAAGAGCTGGCTGCTTGTATGCCCCCACCACTAGTTAGACCACGGATTACTCGGCAAGCTGCTGCATCACATGATTATTGTATGGCCATCAGCAACTCAAGGGTGTGCTGTTTTGATAACTGCTTCTTTCCCTACACGTCAAAGCTTTGGAACTCTCTACCTTCTCATGTGTTTCCAAACAACTATGACCTGGTTCAATTCAAGAGACATTTTTTCACTTTTTCAAAAATTTGTAAGTACTTCCCCTGTCTATTTTTCCCCCTTTCTCAATTCTCTCTATATTTCAATTAGGGCCCAGCCTTGATGTGGACTTTTGTCCGTGATGGAGCCTTCAACATAAAAAAAAAAGAACTTCAGCGACCTCGTGGGTAACTGACCACTTGAGCGGCAAAATACATAAGCAGTGTGTTACCAGCGGTTAGCGGGAAGTGGATGACAGACATGCATGCATGAACACTGATGAAAAAATCTGGAAAAAAAAAAAGTTAAGAATCGGAATGTGAAGGCCTGCGCTCGTAATTCGTTTAGGTCGGGGGATTACTCGAATGTAAATAATGCATTCATACTCGCTGGAAGAATTATGAGGTTTACATGTCCAACGAACGTTTATGGCCGGAGGGAAGTGGCGTGCATCGTTGATAGTGGAGAGGAAGCGTTGTTTGCCACACGATCGTATTCATCATGAGGGTGATGGCACAACTAGCAACGTATTTAAAGATGAAATTATTAGTGTTTGGTTGGTTGTTTCGTCTTTAGGCCTGTCAACTGCCAGGGTCGTATTAGCGCCGCCATCGTCAAACTACGTACTTTCACCCACCGAAAATTAAATACCTTTTAACCTGTGAATGTTAAGGATGATCCTAAGGCCCCATTTACTGTGTTAAGGATAATTCTGAGACTATATATTTATAATCTCTGTGTATATGACGCATGTGATCAATGAAGAGATTTGCATTATTTTTATCATTTCAGCGTTGAATTCTCCCACACATGGTGCGCTTCCATGATTTCATATTCCAAGAAATTTTCATAGATAATCTAGCGTAGCCTGAAACAAAAAATGTGAAAGAAAAAAGGCAGACGTGGTTGTGGTGAGGACAAGGATGGATTTGGCATGAGAGTCCCGGCGAATGCGTCAGGGGATAACTGACCAGTTGGGCGGGAAAATAGGCGATTTGTTCAACGGTCAGTACAGCTAGTCTTCGCGGGATAGGAATGACCAGTTGTTCCTCTGAGGTTGGCGGGGAAAACTGGACGACCAAAATATTGTTATAGCATGGATGGGTTTCGTGGGTTAATGGAGGAACAAAATGGATGCTGGGATATTTAAAAGGAAAAGTCAAAATGCAGGAGGTACCCGCGTTCAGCACTCCATGCGGGCGGACATGGCCCGAACTTTAAATACTTCTTTCTCATTCTTAACCCGCCAGCGAGTAGCCCACTGCGAGAAGTGTTGGACGCATCTCTGATCCTATGAGGCAAAGGTTCGCAACCTTTTTTTTACATTATGTGGACCACTTAGAGACACCGGCTTTGTCTGTGGACCACCTGCAGCAAATATCCAGTATTATATCGTGTTTGAAATCACAATTTAGAACAAATAATATAACTCAAAACTTTACTATTGATGGTAAAATTTACTTATTTAATCACTGATTTATTTTCCTTCTATGGACCACTGGGAAATGGGCCATGGACCACAGTTCCCTTGCTATGAGGTCTCACCGTCTCAACATTCGTGGTCTTCACCTTACTCTGTCACGTCTGTTGTGGATGATGATGGATACGTTCCCACCCTCCGCTGAGATATCCAAAAGGCAAATTTGATCCCAGCACCGTTATTAAACATGCAACGTCGCTCCGCCCTTTTAATAGTCTTTGAAATTAATTCAGTTGGGTGAACGGTTTTATCACATGACGGTCAGTCCCTCTCTCATGCCGGCGGGAGCAGGCGCGTCCAGGCTAATGCAATGTGTCACACTGTAACAGCTGGTGAGCGGTTGATGGCCAGGTACAGCAGTTGGGGGTGGTACAGCCGCTCGGGTCTTGCTGTGTGTTTGTTACATGAGTTTACAGCATTATGGTGAAGCTGGGCTCTTACTACATAGCTGTAATGTTGCCTTATGTGTGGTGTCTGGGGGTAGAACAGCATGGTATATCTGTAATCTTGCCATGTGTGTATTTTCTGGAGGTACAGCTGTAATCTTGTCGTGTTTATCTTGGGGTATAGCTGTAATCTTGTCATGTATGTATTATCTGGGAGTACAGCTGTAATCTTACCATGTTTATATTATCTGGGGGTACAGCTGTAATCATGTCATGTGTATCTTATATGGGGGTACAGCTGTAATCTTGCCATGTTAACGTCTTGTGAAGGCACACCTCTACAAGTATCTATTGTTATAATTCTCTCTCTCTCTCTCTCTCTCTCTCTCTCTACCAGCTGGAGAGTGAATCCAGAAGCCATCCCTGAGCAAAATCAAGGGGATGGACCATATGAACGCCCTTGAAAGGATGAAAGAACTGTAGCTTTACAATCGAGAGAGAAGCGATACTTGATAATCGACGCGCGACAGCAAGTCAAATCGATAGAGGACGATGTTATGTGTCTAAAAGTCTCGGCAAGGGAGAGCGTCATCAATTCAACAAGAATACCGCAGAACATATCACCAAAATATTACGAGCTTTGCAAAGAAAGATGGGAAGACTGTCAAGTGCGCTGCCGGGAGAAATACGAAACGTTTGCGAACTACAGAAATCGCTTAAAAGAAAACTTTCTTCATGGGTCAAGTCAGTCCCAGATGAATTGAGCCAGGCTGCTGGCTTGTTTCCCCTCCTGCTTCACTGACGCGCGGACCGCTGCTATTCAGTCCACAAACGTAAGAGTCTTTCTCCCTCTCACACATGACGCTTGACAACACGTAACTCACACGACTCGTTCTTTCGTAACTCGAATGTATTCCCGTGGTGAGCGCCACGCTCTTGCTGTCTAACGACTGAGTCTGGTCATTGGTTACTCGCTTGTTAGGCATGATGATCAACTACATAACGATCTTCTCGATAAAAAACTTTTTTTTTTTTCTCGATTATTCGAACTTGACTTTCCGTGTCTCATCCTTTATTCGCTTTTTCATATATAATCTTCCATGGAAGTTGCGTAGCGTCTACAGTTCCACGTCCACTAGGTGGAAGAGATATCTTTCAGTAAGTTGTTCTCTTTTTCCATTATATCTTGAGTGTAGCATAATAGCTAAGGGGTGTTCCACAACATCAGCAGTTATCTTGGCATTACCAGTAGTTTCCCTGGAGCACTGAGCGCGCCAGAACTAAGGGGTAATGATTTGCTCTTCCGTTGCGAGTTAGCGTGGCAGAATAGCTAAGGGGGGAAGGGTTTTATACTACGCCAGCAGTTATCTTGACAGTGCTAATGGTTTCCCTGTGCCATTTAAGTTATTTTTTGCGGCTCCTCCCTCCCTGCCTGCCTGCCGCCCCCTGACAGTATATCCACGCCTCCAACACCCATAAAAAGCTTTATTGTCCGGGATAACAATTTTACAGGTTCCTGAAGCCATTCAAATGACGCATCTCCTTAAAAGTGTGCGGGTCCCCTGCCAGTATTGTGCTGGTGTCCGTTCTGCTCCCAGACACCGGCTGGGGCAGAGGACCTAATTGGGGGAGAGATCCAAGGCGAGGGAGATTATGCTGGGGGAGAAAGGCCGTAGCTGGGGAGACCCCAGGGGATAGAGATGATGCTGGGGGAGAGAGGCCTTAGCTGGGGAGATCCAAGCTAGCTTGGGGAGAGATTCAAGGAGAAGGAGATTATGCTGGGGGAGAGAGACTGTAGCTGGGGAGACCCTAGGAGATGGAGATGATGCTGGGGTGGAGAGGCCGTAGCTAGGAGAAGGGGGATGCTAGGGAGAAAGGCTGTAGCTAGGGAAGCGTGGGAGAAGAGGAGAGGTGTTGGAGAGGCACGGCAAAGGGAGAGAGGCGCGGAAGAGAGGGATAGGCGTGGAAGAAGAGGAGAGACACGGAAGAGGAGATCTGTTGGAGAGGCGTGGAAGAGGGGGAGATGTGATGTGCTGGAGATGCGTGGGGGAAGAGGAGAGCTGTTGGAGAAGAGATGCAGCAGAGAGAGAGAGAGAGAGAGAGAGAGCAACTTTACCCCTCACCAGAGGCGGACCAGTTGCTGAGATCATCATATTGATCAGGAATCTGCAGTATTATAAACATTCCTACGTACTTACCTCTAACATTATTTATGACCAGACAAATATTTTTTTCTTTTTTAATTCTGCCACTTCTATATGGCTGGCGTTCATTAGATATTTTGCAGCCTCAGTAAAACACCAGCTTTCATTTCCGTCCGGCCGGCCGGAAACTTATTGATGATTTCCGGCCGGTCGGATAAAGAGATTCCGTAATCTATTTTTAACAGTCAATTAATTAACCTTTCACTGGACCCCGGGTTTCACGCACTCGCTGAACTTCACTGGTCCTGACAACTCATCCCTACCCCATCCACCCCCTCCCCCCTGGTCCCTTAGTTCACTGCAAAAGCTATTTGATTTTAAATAAAAAATTTTGATTTTTAGATTTTTTTGTGTTAAAATTTGTTTTCTCTTTTCTATAATCACCGACATTACTCGGGCCAAACAAGACCCGTCGTGGGTGACAGGAATAAGGTGAGAAATTAATCAGGACTCCGCAGGTGTTTATATATAGGCCTGTTCGAGGGAAGATGGAGGTAACATTAATCCTCGAGTAGCCGGTCTCCTCACGGAAACTGTGGGAAGCAGCAGCAGCAGCAGCCAGGGCTGGTGTATCGTGTGATGTGATACGCTGCAGTTTTTGCCTGCTTGTCTCCTGCAGAGGTTGAGGAAAGGTGAAATTACATTCACTTATTATCATTATTTTCATTGTAATACTACTACTACTATTACTACTACTATTACTACTACTACTACTGCTACTACTACTTCTACTATTACTACTACTACTCCTACTATTACTACTACTACTCCTGCTACTACTGATACTACTACTACTACTACTACTAATAATAATAATAATGATGATTGATTATAATAATGATAATGATAATAAATATAATAATGAGAGCAATTATGAAATATTGATGACAATGATAATAACTAATTGTTATATCATTATCATGATTATCATTATCAACAATTATCATTATACACGTTGTGGACGAGTCCGAGACTGGAATCAGCTCTTGTTTCCACCTCTCATTATATAGTTGGGAGTGTGTGTGTGTGCGTTTCCACATCTTTTTTTATCCTTGATCACCAAACCTAACACAGTGATATAGGGGGGAGGGTGTGGGGACATGAGGAAGGTCATAGGGCGGTTTGGGGAGGTATTGGACACCCCGTCTAACTGTCATTACAGACTAGTTCCTATTTCACCCGTCTAAAGGGTCGGACGGGTGGTACTGCACCTGGTTATATACAGAGAGAAATATCAAATCATCCTGTCACCCTATTTAGTTATTCCTTGCTCATAAACCATTTGTTTGATCGGTTGCATGTGTCTGTCTCTTGCCTGTATGAGGCTGTTCATGTATAGTTTGGTTGAGTGAGTATCAGGTTGTCCTTAGATAGTATGGCTGAGCGAGTGTGAGGTTCTTATGCTCTGTGGTTGAGCTAGTGTCAGGATGTGTTTATACAGTATGGTTGGGTAAGTATAAGGTTCTTATAAGCTGTGGTTGGGGCAGTATCAGGCTGTAATACAGTATGGTTGAGCAAGTATAAGGTTATTATCAGCTGTGGTTGAGCAAGTTTCAGGTTGTCTTTTTACAGTTTGTACACAATATGGTAGAGTAAGTATAAGGTTCTTACGTTCTGTGGTTGAGCCAGTGTCAGGTTGTGTTTATACAGTATGGCTGAGTAAGTATAAGGTTCTTATTAGCTGTGGTTGAGGCAGTATCAGGCTATGGTTGAGCATGTACGAGGTTCTTTATTCTCTGAGGTTGAGCCAGTATCAGGTTGTTGTAATACAGTATAGATGAGTAAGTAAAAGGTTCTTATACGCAATGGTTGAGCCAACGTCAGGTTGTTGTAATACAGTATGGTTGAGTAAGTGTAAGGTTTTCATACTCTGTGGTTGAGCCAGTACCAGATTTCCCTTACACTGTATGGTCGACCCAATATAAGGTGTTTTATACAGCACGGTTGACTTGATATCAGGTTGTCCTCATACAGTATGGTTGACCCAGTGTGTCCTTAAGCAATATGGTTGCAAGTAATGCAAGCAGACGGCTCAGGGACTCGCTCCTACCCCAAGCGAGGACAGTGAGTTGAATAACCTCGGTTAGAAGGCGGGGTCATGAGTTCACCTCACCTTGTTTACATATTGCCGTGCAAGCTCCGTGTGCCTCCACCTCCCTCCACCACCTCTCAGACCCCAACCCTGAATTACCCTAGTCATAAACCAGGCTTACGAAATTTAGTTTCCGTTTTGCCAGCACAAGTTGGCTGCCGGCTGAATTATACTCTCAGAATTAATTTTCGTGCATCACACTTCCCAAGCTGCCTTCTCCCCCCAGTGCTAGTAAACACGGGATTTACATTTCACATTATAATTCCTGTGTCTCGTGATGATGATGATGCCCCATCCACCCAACCACCCACTCCAAGCCGCCCGCCTCTCTCTCTCTCTCTCTCTCTCTCTCTCTCTCTCTCTCTCTCTCTCTC
>JAYMFT010240790.1:0-11054 GCA_038088735.1 Panulirus argus | reverse complement strand
ACACACACACACATATATATATATATATATATATATATATATATATATATATATATATATATATATATATATATTAGGTGAGAGCTACACACTGTATCTATCACTACATAACAAACACTACACTGTCTAACAGTGCCATCGCTGCTCCATACGCCTATAGCACCTGCAGGGATGACTGCTGACAAATTTTGAAACACTGACTGTGAAAGTTATTCTTTATGTAAGCTTCTACGACCTGCGGAAGGTGAGGACCAGGGGTGTTGGGTGCGGTAACAGTGAAAATGCTCTGGTTTTGTGAAGGAGTTATTTGATAATTTCAGTGATCTCAGTGTATCCACGGTTCGTAGGCTTATAGGGGCGTTATGATCTTTGATATAAATAGCTACTGTGATTTGCACTCTGTTGGTATCTGAACAGTGCTTGAAAAGCCTCGGATTCTTCACGAATCTGTTGTCTTGTCAGGGTTGTGTTGCTGTGAACATTTTCCATGTGTGTTGCCACTGCTGCACATTTGGTTTTCGTTAATTTCTTCACGTCATTTTCTGCTTTCCTTACTGTGGTTTTCATAGGCACATAAAGAGTGTAAACTAAATTTACTGAGCCGTTTAACACGTTCATCCTCGATCATTTCGAGACAGGCAGCTCATCTTCAGCCACTAAGTTATAACCGTTACAACACAATAAACAAAATGAGAGTATAATACTGTATAGCAAGCGCTTCAACATATTCATAGCCGGTCAGACATTAGGTAGACAATATAATGGATAAAGAAAATAGATAGAGATGCGTCCATGTTGAGGCGTGAGTAGATTATGTATTATCCGCCACTCAAGTTAATGTGTTCAGCCTGTCTGTTTAGCTCCAACGTTATGGCTTATGTATTTCCCGTGTATAGCGTTAGCTTAGGGGAGCATTTAATTCAATAAGCTATTAATAATATATTAATAATAATAATAATAATAATAATAATAATAATACTCACACACGCACACACACACACACACAAACTTAAAAATATTAACACATTATTCCTCTACAGCTCCGAAATAGTGTCTGAAAAAAGAAAAATATATAAAACAGAAACTGACTATTATTTGAGTTCGTCGTTTCCCGTAACGTTTTACACAACATAACGGCAAAACCCGTGAATTTAATCGACCTACCGGAGGGTAGCCTAGGAGGATGTGAGCAGCAGCAGCAGCAGCAGCGGCGGGAGAGCCATCAGTCATGGTGAGTGGCAGGAGGGGAGTAGGACGCCTCCTGCCGACCTGGACCTGGCGTGTCTTTTTGTCTTTTTCTCCATGTTATAGTTGTTCAGCACACAATAACCGATTTCTTGTGCTGTGCTTAATATGCTTTAACTCTAACTGAAGGCCAGCATGGATTTGCACGGGGTTTAAAGCCACAATGACTTAAAATATGACTCTACTAGAAAATACATTTTACGAAATTGTAGCGCCTGGAAAGAGAATGGATGCTATTTTTCGTTACTCTGCTGAGGTATGTGATAAAATATACTACATAATTCTATTATGAAAAAAAATGAATAACGAAACGAGACAATTAAGCTGAACTAGGAAGATGGGTTATGTAAATTCTAAACAAACAAAATTCAACGCAGCAGTGAAAGGAACCAAGATTGATGATGATGCCGTATCTGGTGCACCACGGGGAACAGTAATAACCCACAGATGTTTACAATATATAATGATATTAGGCACAGAGAGGTAAAGAAAAGAAAGGATAATCATATGCTCTACAGATGACACCAAAGTTATTAACATACATGCAATGTAATTAATGATATATGTAAATGGGCAGAAGTGAACGTAATGGTAACGCAATTGAGATAAATTTGAACAAAAAAGTCATGGAAAAAAACAAAGGCATAACAGTAGCACGTTACAATAGTACCAAGAAGGAGAGAAATGGACAATGATGAAAGCATCGCAGATCTACGAGTCATTATAAATGAGAGACTTGAACTCACAAAGCATGTTGACATGACAGTACTGTCATGCCAAGTCACGAGTGTGGTTGTGGTGAGGACTTTCTCTACGAGACAGAAATCTGATGATAGAAATATTCAATGTATATGTAGATGAAGAACTGTATATTACTGCGTTGTATATGGTCACCAGTGTTGCCGCTAGAGTGGTCT
Source organism: Panulirus argus (assembly GCA_038088735.1). Lineage (NCBI taxonomy): Eukaryota > Metazoa > Arthropoda > Malacostraca > Decapoda > Palinuridae > Panulirus > Panulirus argus. The sequence goes on along the minus strand of JAYMFT010240790.1, from coordinate 8,892 downwards.
GATATGGGACCGGTGTTTCATGGGTGGGTAAGCCAAGAATGATGAATGCACGACAAAAGAGACAATCTCAGGAACAAGAGATGTATCTCGCGCAACAGGAACAGCTTCAAGGGAACACGGTGAGAGAAACAGTCACACAATTAGAAATACAAGAACGGGAACTGTGCAAACAACTGCTGTGACGGTGAACTGCTGGATATTAAAAGTAGAAATAAAGCAATAATACCGAGACACCATCACTACCGTCATCACTATTATCACCACAAACAGGGCTAAAACTACTACCACCATCACCAACGTGAAAACTCCAGTCATCACCATCACTACCATGGCAATCACCATCACCATCACCAACACTAGCTTTTACATCAGCATCAGCAGCAGCACCACCACACCCATCACCATCACACTGTTACTACCACCAACATCACTACAGACGCCTTTACTGTAACCATCACTACTTTCGCCACCTCTTCCATCACCAAAGCCACTACCACCACCATCATCCCCTCCACCAACTGCAGAGACTCCATCCCCGCCACCATACCACAGTAGTCACCAACACCCCCAACTAGCACCATCACCACCACTGCCACATCACCATCACCAGCAATAACTAGCGTCATCCTCTCCGACACACGATACGGACCTGTAGAATTTCCTTTTTTTTTTTTTTGTTAACGTTTTACGTCAAACGTATTATTTTGTGAGAGGCAAATGGGGAGGAAGGGAAAGGGGCAGGAGAGAGGGGAGTGAGGTGAGGTACTCATTCTCCCAGGGGAGAGAGGGAGAATAGGGAGGGCAAGTGAGGTGACCCTTTCACTAATCACGGCAAACTACTCTACCAAACATGGAGAGAGAGAAAGAGAGTGATAGAGAGAGAGAGAGAGAGAGAGAGAGAGAGAGAGAGAGAGAGAGAGCATATAAACTTGATGCTGGAGTGTGTTGGGTGTGAGGGAGGGAGGGAGGGAGTGCGTTAGACCATCACATGGGACTGCTATTCTGGAGGGGTAAAAAGAAGTTTCACGAACAAAAAAAAAGAGAACTTTTTATTTTGCCAATTGCCAGAGCGGAGAGAAGATAAGGCACGAGTGTATACGTGCGGCAAGTTGCTGGTCTGTGTATAGCGCGCGCGCGCTGGGCCACGCAGACTGAGGAATGTCGGTCTGTATGTGGCGCGGAGGCGGGAGGCGCGACGCAGACTGAAGAATGTCTGTCGGTATACAGTGCGGAGGTAGGAGTAGGGGATGCGACGTAAACTGAGGAAATTAGGTGCGTATACGAAACGCTGTGGGCCGACGCAGGCTGAGGAATTTCACAAAGTGCAGACACAGGTCTGTACCACCAGCTGGGGAAGACTATCAGTGATGAATGATCGATAATATACCATATGTATCCATAAGGAGTAAGGAAAAAACAACATAAAAAACATATACCTTTACTGAAAGCCGTAGCTCTTTATTGGTCAAGACTTCATTTTTTTTTTTTTTCGTCTGAGATCATACCCAAGACGATGGTGGACGACACCTGTATCTTTACATCTGTCCAGTTGTACAATGGAAGGACAGATAACAGGAGACTCGACGGTCCGTGACGAGGTTATATCCTGACTTACTTAAAATTGATAGATACAACGTAGTAAAGTCGAGGGTACTTCTCCACCCACCTCTCCCTCCGGCTCAACTGCCTCAAGGGGGGAAAAAGAGATATATGAAACATGTAGTCCGGAGAAAACATACTGCCATGTGATTTTTTTGGGGTAAAATGCGAACGGGAAAAGTTCCCAATCAATTTTGCAAACGGGCGCACTGGGGCTGGAATCTAAAAAAAAAAAAAAAAAGGGGGGGGGGGAGTTTTAAATGTGATTTCTCGAAGTAGGGCTATTTACTGACAACAGATATCGCTGAAGTGCCTCACCAGCCTTGATTTGAAGGTATTTATAGCCTGTGCCTTTAATACGTTTGGTGTGTGTTTATTTTAATGGTCTACCACTCTACAGCTGAAAACACTCGCCTACTTTGACATTACATCTTTCTTTCAATTATATTCTATTATTTCTGCTCACTGATTCTCTGTCTAAAGTGAGGAAGTTCACGTGTATTAATTTGTCGATTTTTATTTTTGAAATCCTTTTAGATCACTTCAGAGTCTTCACTCATTCTGAGAGAATAATCTGAGGTCTTTTGAGTCTTTTCTCATCAAGGTTATTTCTTGATGACAGGGTTAGTTTGGTTGGTGTTCTCTGAATTTGTTTTACTTTTTCTACGTCTCTGACCAAGTTTGGTGACCGCATATGAACTGCGTATTCAACGTGGTCTGACTAGGGATTTATACAAATCTTTTTCTTTTAATTCGTGACTTATATCTCTTGTGCTAAAATCTGAGAACCCTATGTAGATTCGATCTCCTGTGTCCTGAGCTTAATTTAACTGAACAACCTTTTTGTGTGGTATATGTCGAAAGGTTTAAAAATTTAAGTATCTAGGTGGTGAAAGTGAATCATCAGGAGCAGTACCATCACTATAATATTAATGCTGTAATATTCACAGGATTTTCTTAAGAACCCATGGTCTGGACGAGCCTCTGTGAACTGGATGAAACGGTCAGCGGAAGATTACATGAGCGAGCCATGAGTCATAGGTCCCATCGTAGATGGGTTACGGTGAAGCTTACTGCAGGTGGGGCAATAAAAATTCCTTGTAATGACTCCCATATACTGGCCTAGCCAGGAAAATTTACGGTACAGGGCGAAGTAGATGAGGAGGTACAAGACTGACTGGAACAGGCGTGGGGGTGGTTTCCACAGACTATGCAACTCAGAGGATTTGACGCTGAAAACAACACAAGAACTCAAGTAGTACTGTCCCCTATGCATCGAGACACAAGGTTCCAGGAACAAGATGGAACCGTTAACTAACGTCAGCCATCTGCGCAGTCATCTGTCACCAGTAAACCATATAACCTCAGAGCAAAATCCATAATTTCTTTGCCCACAATCAAAACTAACTTTTGACGCTACTATCTGATGATACTTGCGAAATCCCTTATCGGAAACTATTCAAAACTTAATGAGTGAGATATATATATATATATATATATATATATATATATATATATATATATATATATATATATTATATATTTGTCTAGTCTCTGGTGGTTTTTGGGTGAGTGACGGGTGGCACCAAGTCCTTGTGGCCAGGAATTTAAAAGTTCCCCCGCTTAATTTAGGATTTAAGGTTAGTCAATCAGTTTCGTTCGTAGGTGACATATAGCCAGTCAACTCTGTCTGCAACCGACACATCCCACCCACTTAATTCCTAATGCTGTTCGAAAGGCAACTGGGGTGAATTCCGCGCTATCACCAAATCAAACTTAAAGTACATTGTGCTGAGTAACCTTTCGTGAAAATGTACGCAACGTCTTACGTCACTGAAAATTTCTCCGTAAAAGGATAATCGTGCGTCACTTGCCTTGACCGTCCTTGTCCTAACATCACATAACTCAGCCCGCTTCTCTACAATTTTAAACAATTTCCCGCAAAAATAGCCGCCATTAAAAGTTAGCCGGAAAAGTCTTCACCTCTTACGGCCGCCAGCAGTGGTCAGCTCAGCTCGCGCTTGCCCAAACTTCCATCATCTCAAATGTTTATGAACCATGCATTTCCCTCTCCTCGGGAACGGACATCCAACAGATGTTACATTTATTTGAAAGAGTCACACAGACAACCTTTCCTCGTATTAGTAAATATTTTCCTAACCATTACCGCTACTTAGGAGGTTAATATACTGCGGCATATGAGATCTGGTTACTCCCGCACGACTGAGCACAGCACACGGCCGGGGCGCGCGCTTTGGAATGTCTGTAATGTTATAAAATCTTTGCACGGAGAGGCGGGACTCCTCCTCCTGTAATATATATGTGTCACTCTATAAGAGGCAGATAGGAGGAGGAGGAGGAAGAGGAGGATGTAGCAATGAACTACTGCGATACATATAAGGCTGAATACCAAGATAGTCAGCCGACGTTACTGTAATTGAAGCGTAGCGGTATAGCACTATTTGTCTATTACTTTATTTGGGTCAGCGAATTCACAGATGAGGAAACTTCGAGTCTACACGTAAATGTGATCTCAAAACATATACGTCCCTTGCCTCCCTGTGCGAAGTGGATAGCAAAAAATGAGGGGTAAAAGAGAATAATGTACCCCCTACAAGAGTCGATGGTGCGGCAGGATGGTGGGAGAGGGAAGGTTTAACAGACCTAATCTGTGACACCACCATCCCAGGTCCACTGTATTTTGATCACATCTCATATAAGTACGGACAAGTGTGGTTACTAAACCGTTCAGAATAAGACACGCGCACCACAAAAGAAATGTACTCACCAATTTTAATTTTAAAAGCAAATTGATGAAACAGAACGAAGTAATGAATGAGATATTTACCACACACTAGAAATCATTTCTGTGAGGCAGAACACCATATGAGTGTTGGGAAATATTTAACTACAGACAGACTCGATCATGCAACAGACAGAGGAAAAGGTACAAGAGGTCCAGACTAGAACGAGAAAGATGAGCTTTGTCTATTGAAAGGGAAAAAAAATGAGTTGAAAACCCTTTGAAGCAACAGCACTTCACTCAGTAGGAAAGGCAGACCTGTTAAATGAACTGGACGACACAGACCATAAAAACAAAAATCATACGAGACCCAGGAGTGAGAGAGGAAAAAATATATCTTTTTTGCTTTCATATGGAAAACGCAAATTAAGAACGACAGGTTCCATTGGCAAGCGAGGAACAGGAGAGGGGCACAGGCGGGTATGACTACCAGGAGATGGGTGAGACACAGCAAAAGCAATATGTATCACGGTGCACCCGGCCAAAACTCGCCTCGAAAGACGAAAGACTTAACAACTTCCTCATAAACATCAACCCTCCCGTGTTACACACCGCAGATCTCACTACCACGCCGCTCCCCGGGACTTCCAGAGGGCCAATGAGAACATGCCCATGCACTCTGCCCCTGGACCAGACTCCTGGAAATCCATTATCATTAAAAAGTAAAAAAAATGCAAAATGTCACAAGCACGACCACTGAAGATCTTTTTCGAAAAATGTGTCTGGATTCTGGCATCATACCCGAGAATTTGGAACTGACTCACTTTGTCCCACTCTAATTTTTTTTTTGGGAGGGAGCGAAGTAATCCCACAAAAAAAAAAATGGCATTAACGTCACACATAATTAAAGATTTCGAGAGTCCTAGGGTGTCGACTGACTGGCGTCGTGGATTCAAATAATCTACATTACTCGAGACAATAATTATGGTCGTCCCTCCACTGAGTTCCTCGATGACTATGATTAAAATTGTTCTCACGCGATATATACACTGATTCTGCAGAAGCCCTTCGTGAGTGACCACGGTGTCACAGCCCACTAAAATGCATAAAATCAGAATAATCATTGAAATAGGAATGTGGACCAATATCTTAGGAGATCCGCGAGGACACTGTCCACTGCACTCATCCTTATATCTGACACTGACTCATGTACGAGATATAGTGTCGTATCATCCTCTGCAGATGACACGAGAATAAGTATGTAACTCATAAACAGGCGAATCTGAGAGAGAGAGAGAGAGAGAGAAAGAGAGAGAGAGAGAGAGAGGATACCGACATAAACAAAGTCTTCCGCTGGGGCCACTGAAAATAACACGCCTTTCAGTGGAGAAAAGTTCCATCTCATTCGGCAGTGGGAGACTGAAGGGATGTGGATAGAAGCAGGACACATTACTGGACAGATACCGACGCCATCATCTCGTATTGTGAACAATGAGGAAACACCTCGGGGTAATGATGTCAGAGGTGCCCCCGACTTGCGTCGGCAGTGCCCGAACTACACTACCGGTGACAGACATACGTCACTACTGCCCGACTTAGGTCAGCACTGCCCGACCTACACTACCAGTGACCGACGTACGTCACTACTGCCCGACATGCGTCAGCTGTGCCCGACCTACACTACCAGTGACCGACATACGTCACTACTATTCGACTTGCTTCAGCAGTGACCGGCCTACATCATCATTACTTGTTCCCCGACATACGACACCAGAAGCCTACCTACGTCGCCAGTGCACACTGCCTAATACTCAGGAACCAGTACCAGAGGAGAATAATTCATAATTACAAATACACGCTGTGCCGTGTCCACGCCGGGGGGATTAATGCAGCCAATATTTTTTTTTTTATATATGTAAATGATGAATGAGCTGTATGATAATGGCTCAAGCTTTGCATTCATAAACTAATTAACGCTTATGAAAAAAGATAATCTGTGATCAGTTTTCAAATGTGTGCTTACACATTGTGATATGACCTCTTGAGCACGGCGGGACGACCCTCAAGCACGACAAGGACGACACTTAAGCACGACGGGACGAGCAGCAAGCACGACAGAACAACGACCCTTATGTGTGACTGCATGGCCTCTGACCCGACCCTTGTGCGTTAGGTGAAAGGCCAGGTCACTGGGAAGGGTCACAGGTTACGACTCAAGGGTCGTACCGTCCTGCTTAAGGGTCGTATTTTCGTGGTCAGGGGTCGTATCGTCGTGCTATCGTGGCTGAGGGTCGTACCGTCGTGCTTAAAGGTCGTACCCGCGCTCAAGGGTCGTACCGCCTTACTCATGGGTAATCATTAATTTCCTTCGCAAAAATATCCTCAAAATAAAACTAAATGGGATGGGCAATATAGTTTCTCCTCTGCTAGTAAAAAAGATAAAACAGCTGTAAAAAAAAAAGCGCACAAAGTAACGCAGCCTTAAAAACAAAAAGAGAGGAAGAGAAAATTGATCTTTGAAAATATAGCGGGGAACTCTTCTATCTGTGGATGGTGTACAAATCTGAAAAAGCAGCGGGGAACTCGTCTATCTGTGGTGGATGTACAAATAAAAATGGTGGGTCGGAAGGGACGGATGGTGCGGAGCCGCGTCACTAGAGATTTATTTCACAAGTTACGGGCTCCTGAGGTTCGAACCGGGGGCCAGATGCTGACCTTAGCGGTATGCTGGGCCGTGAGGTCAATAGGGGAGGCAGCTCGTGGTGGTATTGGGGGAAGATATTAGGTTAGGAAAGGTCAATGAGGGTTTATATTGTGTTACCCGAGGTCATGCGAGGGCAAAAGTGGATCAAGTTAGGTCAATTGCAGAGCACGGTGGCGGCTTACCTAAGGTTAAATGGAGTTAGAATGTTCTCTTAATTACCGGGGTTCATGGTGTGTTATGAAAAGGCCAATTTGCTCTGTACGGTCGACCAGGCGACGATGTGGTCCGCAAGTTCTACTGCCTCGTGGTGGAGTTCAGCAAGTTCTACTGCCTCGTGGTGGAGTTCAGCAAGTTCTGCTGCCTCGTGATGGTGTTCAGCAAGTTCTACGGCGACGTGATGGTGTACAGCAAGTTTTAAGTCAACGCGGTGGTGTTTTGCAAGTTCTACAGTGTCCTGATGATGTTCTATAAGTTCTAAGGCGTCGTGATGGTGTTCACCAAGTTCTACGGCACTACAAACGTGTTCCCTCTTCCTTAAAATTTGTATGTCCTGCGTTAGAAATCCTACCCCTTTCCCCTCACAAAACCCAGGATACCAGTAGATCCTGCACTAGAACCCCCCCCCCCTCGCCCTTAGATACCAGTAGGTCCGGCACTAGAAACCTCTTACCCTCTCCTTTAGATATCAGGTCGAGCGCTAGAAGGCCCCTTCCCTCTCTCTTAGATATCAGGTCTGGCACCAGAACCCCCCTCCCCTCTCTTTTAGATATCAAGTTTGGCACTATAACTCCCCTCCCCTCTCCCTCAGATATCAGGTCTGGCACTAGAACCCCCCTCTCCCCTTTCCCCTAGATACCAGCGGGCCTTGCACTAGAAACCCTTCTCCCTCTCCCTTGACAAAACCCAGGATCCTCCGTGATCTGGTTACCTGATCTCCCTCGGGCAGGGAGGCCCACAGGGGACACAGTAAAGGGAGGAAGCGGATAGACAGGCGAAAGAGGATGTAAAGGAGGGGAAGAGAAGAAGGAAGTGAAAAGACAAAAGGAACAGAAGAAAAAAAGAAGAAGTTAAGAAAATTATATAATATGGGCAAGAGTAACCCACACAGGAGGCAATAAGGGCAGGAGGAGGAGGAGGAGGAGGTACCTCCCTTGGTTTATATCAATAAGGAAGTGATTTGCTCTACGTCAAAGGCAAGCGGTAGCCAGGTGTAGCCCACGGCAACACACGTGCCAGTTATCACCACGATATCTCAAAGGGTTCAGATGTGTGGACAATCCTCGATTTTGAACCTTTATGAAATTTTTTAAATGCATGTTACTGTGTAACCGAAATTATGGGCATAGGACGATATGGAGTGAAGAGGCAAGCCTTGCTTGACTCTCTCGTCTGTTCCTTCATTTGGAAAGTGACAGTCATAATCAGGGGAGGGGTCTTCAGCCCCCTGCTCCTGCCTCAATCAGTAGACTTTTGCGACACGCAGGACATCTTACACAATCACCACACCAGTAAAGATTTTTTGAGGGAAAAATATTTTGAATATCCCTCGGGAAGGTTATTGTACAAATGAATCAATTGCCACATATCAAAGTGCTACATAATCTGTGAAAAAAAAATCATGTTTACTCTCGTGTTTTCAAATGCCTCACAAGAAAAGTTGCGTACAGACAGATGTCAGCGTAGATACGGGACAGGCAGAGAAATATCGAAAAAATATGAAATACCAAAAATGAAGAGATTTTCTTACCCATTCTCATATTCTCTATTTCCATTATTGATATATATATATATATATATATATATATATATATATATATATATATATATATATATATATATATATATA
>JAYMFT010240779.1:0-11054 GCA_038088735.1 Panulirus argus | reverse complement strand
ATATATGTATATATATATATATATATATATATATATATATATATATATATATATATATACACGCAAACACATGAGATGGGACCCAACAAATGTAAAACTCCCTCCCTGTAGAGTACATATAGGTAATTACACACACACACACACAAACACACACATTCCGTTCATCAAAATGATATGCCACAGCACAGAGTACAGAGATTACATAATAATAGCCGGACGGGACGGGGAGCAGCATCATTGTCCGGGGATGTCGAACAGAACCAGAGAATAGAGGCTGACGTATTAGAACAGATACCTTGGGATCGCTAAAACAAATGGGTACTGGGAACCAAGTGAAGCTGTGAAGGGATTAATATATATTGTTCGAGAGAGAACAATCAGGGGTACTTTTTATGGTCCAGTAAATGGAAGGATTATGGAAAATAGTACAGAGTTTTCAGGATCATTGCTGGTTGGCAAATTATAATAAAAAAAAAATTGATATAAGCATAAAACATGGGGCCTGATACTCAGCACTTCGTGATTTATGATGGAGATAATTCAAAACCTTTCCCAATAATTCATCAGAAATATACCGTCACTAAAAGAGTAGGTAAAGAGGCCAACAGATTCGAATGGAATGGCAGATAATGATGTTAAAGATATGCGAGGATCTGAATGAAAACTGAAGTGTTTTCACACCGGTAGGTACCACTATAGTCCCAACACCAGTGAGATGGAACGGGAGAGAGGTTTTGGATAGCGATGAGACATACTAACAGAGAGGACATCAGCTTTCGACATAATTTACTGCGAATTAAAGAAGAAGAAGAAGAAGAAGAAGAAGAAGAAGAAGAAGAAGAAGAAGAAGAAGAAAAAGAAGAAGACGAAGAAGAAGAAGAAGAAGAAGAAGAAGAAGAAGAAGAAGAAGAAGAAGAAGAAGAAGAAGACTAAAGAAGGAGAAGAAGAAGAAGAAAAAGAAGAACAATAACAACAACAAACTTAGCAGAGACAATATGTCTTCCTCCGGGAGACATTCTCAATAGCAAAGGCATTTATAATGACACCTTAAAGCATTATACGTTTGTGATCCAAAGATAACTGAACCACATAACGACTTCTGATGGTGAAGATGCAGACGGAAACTCTGCTCATAACTCACGAGGAATATTTCAATTCCCAGGATGTGGTGGTGCCTGGGAAAACATCCAAGTGATACGTCACCAGCACCAAGCAACACAAGCCTTCTTATTAGCATTCAAATCCTTTCTTAATTTCAGAGTTATGAATCTTATTAGACTCCTAAGGTCAACGGTTTGCATTTTCTTTTCTTTCAGTGAGTATGATCTGTCCTCGTAATCACCACCAACGAACTAACCGCTTGAGCAGTACAGTACGATCCCTGGTTTTTAATGGTCATTTTAAGGGGTGTTACTATTGTACTCAGAAGGATAATGATATGTGCTACTGTATAAGTGTAAAAGCTATGTTATAAGTGGAAATTTTGTTGCGTTGTTTCTTTTTTTATAATTGTAGCACAAATTACAGCTCGAGATATGTTTGGCTCCATTATTTTGATTAAGTGTTCATTACAGCTATTTGCCGTTGCCTCAGTATTACATGTTTCCGCACTCAAACGCTCAAGGTGCTAAATCTACCAAGCGAAAGAAGAAAACGACTCTAAAAGATCTAAGTTGTATGCTCCCAATTAAAACACTTCCTTTCTTTTGCCTAAGGCTCTCCTAATTTTACAGACTTAATATCCTTTTTCGACTATCTAAACTCCTGACGAGAGACTGTGACATCCTCTCACCCGCAAGTCGAGATCCTCTACTTCGAAGATTTCAGTGTTCACCATAGGGAATGGTTGAATTCCTCCTATACGGATGGCGGAGGGATTGAAGCCCTCATGTTTTTCATTCTCAATGATTTAGAGCAATTTTTTTCTCACTCTACCTATATTTTTGACAGCTGTGACCACTCTCCTAATATTCTGGATCTGTTTTTTTACCTCTTTCACGCTATGACTACACAATCTCGCTTCCATTTGGTTCATCTGATCACACTTCATAAAACTTTCAATTCAAACATCACCTCCCTCTCCAGCAGCCCCTTTTAAACATAAATATTAGCGCCTCAACAAAGTTAACTAATGTAACTTAACAAAAATTCTTTTCTGACTTTCCATGGGTAAATTACTGTCTCTCATGTGGTGATGCTTCTGCCTCTGTCAAACGCATCTCAGGTTATTGTTGTAGGAGTGGCAGCATATAGGATATCCCCTCTTCCTGTTCTGAGGCCATTCAGGTAAGCGATCAGGCATATTGGGCTTGGAAAATCTCACTTTTCTACGACTCCCATTCAGCATTTATCACTGACCGTAACCATTGCAAGCACGTTATCCGTAAGGCAAAGCGTTCCTTTACTCAAAAGAAGTGCGATAACCTCTCCTCATTAACCACTGATAGGTCTTTCTGGTCTTTAGCTAAGGGCACCGCTAACAGCTTCTGTCGCTCTACCTTTCCTTCACCTTTCCGTTTTTACGATAATACAGCTGTCTTTCCCGTAGAAAAAGCAACTTTCTTTCCTTCCCATTTCTCCTCTAACTCCACCTTTCAGGACTCTAACACTCCTTCACCCCCTGATGCTCCTCTTACTAATCCGAAGCTCTTTCCCGTAATCTCCTCTCGAACTGTCAAGAAAGCGCTTCTCTGTCTGGTCAAAAGCAAGACTTATGGTCCTGATGGCATCCACTATCGTGCACTTAAAGAGTGTGCCTCTGAACTTGCAATTGTGCTTGCTCATTTGTTCCATTTCTGTTGAAAACCAGAACTCTTTCTTCTTGCTGAAAGCATGCATTGTTGCATCGCACCCTTAAGAAGGGTGACCGTTACAGCCCCTCTAACTATCGTTGTTGCTTTGATATCTACCATTTCCAAAGTCTTTGAATCTAAACTCCCATATCCTCAGTCATCCTGAAATTCCTTAGTCATCTCTCCGATCAACGGTATGGGATGCTAAGGCGAGTCCGCTGGTGATATTCTTTCGTATCTTACTAATGGCTAGAAGATATTGGAGAATCCTGTGCAGTTGCCCTTAACAAATCCAAAGCTTTTGACAGGGTGTGGCATTGGGGTCTCATCTCTAAGCTCCCATCTTTTGGCTTTCCTCCCTCACTTTTCTCCCTCATATCTAGCTTCCTCTTTTCCTAATCTATATCTCACTCTCATGTCAATGGGTCGTACTGTTATACACAAGGGGTCGCACATTCGTGTTCAAAGGTCGTACCTTTATGTCCAAGAGGTTACCTGACGTTAGACAAATCATATTTTATGTGAACCATGAAAATGGAAGCACTGGTGACAGACTTTACCATTTACTACTGACCATCAAAGTTGTTAGATATCCTCTATGGAAGAAGTTATCGATTGCCAGTGAAACAAAGATATAGAGAAAAATGTTACAATGTGTTTGTCAAAATCTCTTCCGAAATAAGATCGCAACTGAGACATTAAGATTATCACCAGCGTGGAACATTAGAACTTGGCTGTAACCCCTGCACATTACCCCAACAGGACAAGGTAGCTCTTCACTGACCTCCATGTTCAACATATTGCTGTGTAGTGCCATACATTACCTGGTGAACCTGCCTGCTACCCCACACCAGCTCAATTGATTGATTAATCTCACATTCCTGTATAACCGGCTATTGAGTCATTTTTGCAAAATGAACTTTCATTCGATTCACGAATGGTCTTGGTGTGGTTAGCTGACAACTAACCACATGCATTCTTACACTACAGGAATACAACAGAGAAAATGTAGTCTATAAGAATCCGATATTTTAAGGACATTTTTGCCTTATTAGGTTGTTTCAAACACCACCATCAACTCCACCATCGCCACTATCGCCACCACCATAAATGCTACTACTTTCTCCATCAACACCACCACAACCACCACTATCAATACCACCAACACTACCACCACTACAGCCTTTACTACTACCACTATCACGATCCCTACCACGACGACCATCCCAAGCGCCACCACCGCCGCTATCCCCAGCATACAACCAACACCATCAACACCATCAAAACTACCACCGCCATAACCGCTACCACCATTAACGCAATCATCACTACTCTCACCACTACTACCACGTCAATCATTCCCAGCGCCACCTCTACCACCGCACTCACCACCGCCACTAGTAGCGCGCCCCTACCGGAGCAGGCTGGGGAAGGCGGCACCAGTTGGAAGTAATACTGAGTTATATCACGTTGTACACAAGGACTATAGACATGGCTCAGCATGGATGGCACTCCCCCGCATGAAGATTTTTGCTTCGAGGACGTGAGGCTTTGCTTGATATATACATTACATTCCCCACACTCCCGGGGAAAGAGACGCCGTTGTGGGGTAGCGATCTTCTTATTCTTTGGAGAACTCTACTCTACCGGCGCAATGCATTTTAGTATCGGAATTCTTGAGTGTCAGCGACACTCGCTCAGTATTGACTCACTATAAAACGATAGAATTGACAACTGCAGCGTGTGTACTTATGTGCATATGCGCAGTAGTGGTGAATGTAGAAAGTGTACATACATAGATTTGGTGCTGTGATGCTGTGATATATGTAGTAGATGTACAAACACAGCTATGGTGTATGTAATGGAAATACCTACGCAGTTGTGTTGCTTGTAGTGGGAGACCATACGCAAGTGTGGTGTATGTAGTTGATGTACATTCACAGTTCTACTGTGTGTAGTGGCTGTACATACACAGTATGGTGTATGTATTGGGTGCACATAAAAAAGGCGTGGTATGTGTAGTGTGTGTACATTCACAGCTGTAGTGTGTATACTGGATATACAAACGCCGGTGTTGTGTGTGGTGGGTTTACATACACAGTCGTGGTTTATGTAATGGATGTGCATAAAGGGTTGTGTTGTATGTATTGGACTAACATATAGGATTTACATATACGGTTGTAATATATATATTGGGTGTACATATACTGTTTTGGTATGCGTAGTGGGTGTATATACACAGTTTTGGTGTATGTCGTGGGTGGACATACACATTTGAGGTGTATGAGGTGTATGTACATACACAGTTGTGATGTATGTAATGGATGTACATACACAGTTGTGCTGTATGTAGTGAGTGTTCATACACAGTTGTGGTGTACGTTGTAAGTGTACATACACAGTTATGGTGTATGTAGTGGATGTACGTACACAAATGTGGTGTATGTAGTTGATGTACACGCACAGTTGTGGTGTGCATAGTGCGTGTATAAACATATTTGTAGTGTATATATTGGGTGTACATACATAGTTGTGGTGTATTTAGTGGATGCACTAAAACAATTGTGGTATATGTAGTGGGTGCACATGCACAGTTATGTTGTATGTAGTGAATGTACATACACGGTTGGAGTAGATATATATACACAATTGCGGTGTATGCATTGCATGTTCATACACAGTTGTTGTGTATATAGTGTATGTACATATACAGGCGCGGTATATGTAATGGGTGTACATACACAGTTGTGATTTATGTAGTGTATGTATATACATGACTTGGGTGTTTGTAGTGAATATACATACTCAGCTGTGGTGCATGTAGTGGGTGTACATACAAAGTTCTGGTTATGTTGTGGATGTACACATACAGTTATAGTGTATGTAGGGGGTGTATATACACAGTTTTGGTGTATATAGTAGGTGTACATACACCTTTGTGGTGTTTTTAGTGGATATACATGCACAGTTGTGGTGTATATAGTGGGTGCAAATACACAGGTTTGGTGTATGTAGCTGGTGAACATACACAGTTGGGATGTATGGAGTGGGTGTACACACAAAGTTTTGGTGTATGTAGTGGAGGTTCATACAATTTTTGGTGTATATGTAATGGTGAGCAATGATCTTTTGTGACTAGGGAACGTTATCTCAGCGAGGCAAAACTTATGGCAATTCTCAGACTAACAAATGAAATGTTATTCGCAAAGGTACAGACGCAGCCCCTGCAGCAGTGCAGGCTCGCCCTCTCGCAGTGGCTTGGTTTCGCCAGTGCAAAGCAGCTCAGCATATCGTCAAAGGTTTTTGCATATTTTAGCACTTGATGGAGTATTCCTCTTCAGACTCAGACATTTTCCTTCCCCGAGTCGGAGCTGCTGCTTAGAATGCCGTGAAGGCGACGATGTCTATCCTGGAGGCACTAGAACCTCACGGGCAACTTGCGATCACCCTCCACTAACGGCCGAGATACATGTTCCTGTGTACAAGCCAAGATTTGTCCAGATGTTTGAATACTGACAACACCAGAGTGCAGTACTGGGTGTGTTGCTCACAGCGCAGTAAGAAGACTGGACCTTGTGTCTTCCTCACATACGTAGTAATTTGACACATACACTGAATGGTTCTCTCATTTTAAGATATAGTTCAGCTTGGCGTGACGTACCCTAAGATATTATATAACGCATGAAAATTAATTTGTTACCTTTTTAGATTCAAAATTAGTCTTACTAAGAGATTAAAGTCGCTCTCGTACGACTGTAGTTTTGGAGGACATATCTGAAATACGAGGGTTCGATTTGCCAAGCATTGAAGTATTCGTGACACTGTTCAGTTGGTTAATAACAAAGACAACCAGGTGTTAATATCTTAACATGAGCCTCGATACAACGACTGTGACGGAAGCAGTTCGAGCAAAAATATTCCAGACAGTGACAGTTATAGAGAAGCAGATGATATAAGTGTTGATATAACACCAACATAACGCTACCATCACACAAACCCCCGAATCAAAATGATCTTGTTTAGTAACATATTCAGTGTTGTTGCCCATCATTATGTTCCTACATCGTATTTTTCTTTTCTTTGCAAGAGTCATTCTGTGTGCGCTGGTAGCGATATGCAATTATGAAAAGAACATCAGTTCATAAGATCTATTGTCTGCATTGGTTTATATCACGATCACTATCAGCAAAACTAAATTCTCAAGAACTGATCGCGTCAGTTTCATAAGAAACTAAAGTATTAGTCGTCTTTAGTTCTCTGTCATTACTACGTCACGATCATGTTAATTCATCGCAATTTTCGCCCGCATACTTTAAAGATGGCCGCGTCAATCACTGTCGTATGTATAGTTGTACTAAAATGATTACAGCTTCTTTTCACGTCCGAAACTGAGGCACTAGCAACAAATGGTAACTTTGTATCTACATATGCAATAATTCAGGGCATCACGCTATGATGAAACACTCCTTTACTCTTTCCACATAATATATGAGTGAAAAGAGTTGCATAGAGTTACACAGATACACAAACCACACATATCTAAGGTCTAAGCGAGGTGGTCTGGCCTTAGCATTACTGAGAAAGATGCACAGTAGAAGAAAAGAATAGCGCCTTCCAATTCCTTTAGCAACAGGCTGAATGGGAAACAGGTAGAAAAAATACCTCGCAGCACTTATATGCCTGAAGCAAATCTTTATAGGAAAGTCAGAAATTAGAATGAGCGTGAATATGTCATGCATCCCATCACCAAAGACATGCATCCCTTCACTTTTTATTTAAAAGACAATAATAAGGATAAACTTTGTGCTACAGCCTCGTACTTCTGATGTGGAAAGGTTATATAATAATTCTTTCTTGTTCCTTTAAACCAGGCGATACGGGTCAATCAATTCTGCTATTTTACCGCATCATGGCCAAGGCGAGATCAGCGGATAAGAGGGCAGCATTATATGCCACTACGTTAGGATGATTGGTTAAAGGAATAATTCAATAGTGGAGAGTTACAATTGATAATCAAGCCCCCATTTTAAACATAATAGCTATGTTGCTCAGAACAATATGTTCTGGGAGCTAATTCCACGTGTCAGTAATGTCGGTAAAGAAATATTTCGTGTAATCCAGATTAACTGAATGACTTTTAAGTTTTAATCCATAGTGTTTTGTTGGTAGCAGAGGTGCGACAGCAAGGAAATTTTCTATGTCGACATTGCTGAATGCTTTGAGTATTCTAAAACGTTCTATTTAGTTGCCTCGGAGCCGCCTCTCGCTCAGAAAGAACAAATTCTATTCTCATAGTCTGTCCTCAAAATATTTTTTACGTAAGGATGGAATCAATTCAGGTGCTCCTTGCTGCACTGTTTCCAGATTAAGAACATGCTCACTTAGGTAGGGGCTCAGAACTGCCCTGCATATTCGAGGTGGGATCTAATTAGCCTTAACTATAATGGCAATACCGCATCCTCTCTTTTGTGTATAAAGTTTCTCTTGATAAACTCAAATATCCTATTTGCTTTCTTGACACATTCAATACAATTATGAGAGGATTTGAAGTTGTTGGAGAGTGTGACCCTTAGATCCTTCACTCACGGTGCGTACTTTACCTTGGTGCCCATCAATTCATAATCGAATTTCTTATTGAGGTTGTCTGTTTGTAATAGCACACATTTTTTTTCATCTCTTTATGTTGAAGGTTCCAGTCACGGATAAAAGTCCACGTCAAGGACGGGCCTCATGGAAATATAGAGATTTATGAAACGGAAAAGGAAAAGACAAGGGAAAGTATTCACGAATTTTTGAGAAAGTGTAACACTTGTCTTTTGAAATGTGCCAGGTCATAGTTATTTGCCGATGGCCACACAATAATCATGTGACGCAGCAGCTTGCCGAGTATTGCGTGGTCTAGCTAGTGGTGGGGGCACACAAGCAGCCAGCTCTAGGGAACAAAAGCCAAAGTGAAACCTATAGAAGAGGGAAAGTGAACCAACATTGCGGCGTAGAGCAAGGGTGTCAAGTTTGGAAGTTAGCCTGGTACAGTTTATAGGTCGGACCCCTTTCAACTCAACTCTGTCAAGTAAGGATAAAGAGCTAGAACCACCCTAAATGTCAGAGCAGTACTCTATACAAGGAGGAATCAATCCCTTGTATAAACAGAGCAACTGCTCAGAAGAGAAGTTTCGACATCTAAAGAGGACACCCAGTTTCTCAGAGGCAGACTTGCTATTCCCATAATGTGGGGTTTCCAAGAAAGAACGGATGTTACAGTAATACCAAAAACGTATATTGAGTCAAGATGTGGAATTGCAGAACCGTCAAAGAAAAGACGAGAGTTGTGAGGAATTTTTGATAGAGAGATGGGTAGAAATTGGGTCTTGGAAGCATTTAACTTAACAGATTTTGTCTACCCCACTGAGATGTCCTGTCCAAGTTGGAGTTTATTGTGGAAACTGTGTCATGACGAGATACAGATCGAGTGAGAGAAGAGGGAGCAGATTTGAAGAATGTGTATGAATGCAGTATTGAGTCGTCAGCGTATGAGTGCAGTGGATTATTTGTGGAGAGGAAATCGTTAGAAATAGGAGAAAAGTGTAGAGGACAGCATAAAACATTGAGGGACACCGCTGTTCATGGAGAAAAGGGGGGAGGCTAATCCATCAACAACCACAGACATAGATCGGCCGGAAAAGAAGCTAGATATGAAGGAACAAAGTGAGGGAGGGAAGCCAAAGGAGAGGAGCTTAGAGATGAGACTCTGTTGCTATACCCTGTCAAAAGCTTTAGATACGTCAAGGGAAACTACATATGACTCCCCAAAATCTTTCAGGGATGATGACCAGATATTAGTAAGATAGGAAAGAATATCACCGGTGAATCTCGTCTTACGGAAGCCATACTGGTGATCAGAGAGAAGACTATGATTTCTGAGGTGTTTAAGGATATGGGAGTTGAGAGGGATTCAAAGACTTTGGACATGGTAGATGTCAAAGCAATAGGACGATAGTTAGAGGGAACAGCACGGTCACCTTTCTTAGGGTTGGGGTGTATCAAAGCATGTTTCCAAGGAGAAGGAAAGTTTTGGTTTTTAAACAGAAACGGAGCAGACGAGCAAGCACAGATGCAAGTTCAGAGATACACTCTTTCAGCACTCGGGAATGGATGCCATCATGACCGTAAGCCTTGCTTGTGTCCAGAGAAAGAAGCGCTTTTCGGACAGTCCGAAAAGAGATTACGGGAAGAAGCATAGGATTAGCAAGAGGAGCATCAGGGGGTGAAGGAATCTTAGTGTCATCCAAAGTGGAGTTAAAAGAGAAACAGGAACCAAAGAGAGTTGCTTTGTCAACGGGAGAGACAGCTATAGCAACGTCAGAACGAAGTGAGGGAAAGGTAGAGTGACAGAAGTTGTTAGAGATGCCTTTAGCTAAAGACCAGAAAGGCCTATCAGTGGATGACGAGAATAGGGTATCGCACAATTTTTTAATAAAGGAACGTTTCACCTCACGGATAACGTGCCTGCAGCGGTTAATGGCGGTTATAAAAGCTTAATGGGAGCTAGAAGAAGGAGTGTTTTTCCAAGCCAGATATGCCTAATCCCTTGTCTGAATGGCCCCAGAACAGGAACAGTTGAACAAAGGGCTGGATAAAGAAGTTGTCTAGGAGGAGGAGAGGATAGGAGCTTCAGTTCCCGCAAGAATAACCTCTGCTATGCGTTAGGCGGAGACAGAAGCATCACCTAAGAGATAATAATTTACTCAAGGAAAGTCAGAAAAGAAGTTACGTAAGTTATTTCAGTCAGCTTTGTTCAGGTGCCAGTATTTACGCTTAGATGGGGCTGCTAGAGGAGGAGATGCCTTTAGAATAGATACATTTATGAGAGTGTGATCAGATGAACCAATGGGGAGCGAGATTGTGTATTTACAGCTAGATGGACTAGAGTTGAAAAACAAATTCAGAAAATTAGGAGAGTGGTCACAGCGGTCAGGCGTATGGGTAATGTACGAGATAATCTGTTCTAAATTTTTGAGAATGGAGAACGTGAGGGCTTCGATCCCTCCACCATACGTATGAGAGGATTTCAACCATTCCCTGTGGTGAACGTTGATATCACCGAGGTAGAAGATCTCGGTTTGCGGTTGAGAGGACGCCAGTCTCATGGCTTGAGTTCAGATACTCGAAGAAGGTTATAAAATTTGTAATATTGGGAGAGCAATAGGCGAAACAGAGGACAGAGGACAAGTGTGGTAGTTAGGAGACAGACTTTGAGCAAAA